>JALPQD010000238.1:2951354-3221354 GCA_023101885.1 Typhlomys cinereus | reverse complement strand
TGCCCTCTGGTTATTTGAGACAGGATCCCACACAACACAGGCTGGCCTCAGACTAGCTTTGAAAGTGGGGACGACCTTGAACTTCTGGTCCTCCTGCCCCCACTCCCCAGGGCTGGGACTGGAGTCGGTGCCATGACGCCCCCTTTTATTCGCTGCGAGGAAGTGAACCCAGAGCTCCCGGCAAGCCACACGAGCGCCGTGCCAGCCGAGCCGCGTGCCAGGCCCCACACCTGCACTTAAAAGAAATGACAACTCCCACCGCCGCCGCACCTCCTGTGGACCTTTCTGGTGACAGTTGTCCCTCGGCTGGCCCTGGAGTATTGCGGCCCCGCTGGGCACTGCTGTGGAGCTACTTCCCACGGGACCTCCCACCCCTGCCCCCCATGCACCTGAGCCTACATGCTCCTCAGTTGAGGCCACACCCAGACTCCTCCTAACACCTGTGCTAGAGGGGCCAGAGAACCTCAGTCTGGAGGGGAGGGTACTCGCTAAGAGACCTGCTGGTGGGGGGTGTAGGGGGATACTCACTGAGAGGCCTGCTGGTGGGGGGTGTAGGGGGTACTCACTGAGAGGCCTGCTGGTGGGGGGTGTAGGGGGTACTCACTGAGAGACCTGCTGGTGGGGGGTGCAGGGGGTACTCACTAAGAGGCCTGCTGGTGGGGGTGCAGGGGGTACTCACTGAGAGGCCGGCAGGTGGGGCTGTATCGGCCTGTGGCAGGTGCGCCGTCCGTCCCTCTGTCCTGCTGCCGGAGTTCCTCGTCCGGGATCAGCTCTGTTCTGTCGCTGGGTCGCTCGCTCTCCCAGTGCCCTGGCTCTGGGTCTAGGTTCTCTGCCAGTCAGGGCAGCTGCCTTTATTTGACTGGGTGGGGGTGGGCCAGCGTGGGGGGAAGGGCGGGTGGGGAGAGGCTATGCTCAGAGCATTAAGTGGTCCGGTTATTTTTAGGGCTTGTGGAAGTCACTTCTCCATCTCAGGAATCGGTTACATGTCCTTTGGGCTGGGGAGGGGCAGGGCGCATGTGTGTAAGGGGGAGGGGGAGTTCCATCCACCCCCGGGTGCGAGGGGGCTTGGAGGGAGTGGGTGACTCAGGCACGGATGGGGTGGGGGTGTCCGGGCTATTTTTGAGAAAATGAATAAGGGGGGCATTGGACGCTTGGGTGGCCCTGTGCTCTCATCCCGTGAGCCCCTTTCTCAGCTGCACTGTGGCTGATGTGTGACCACTAGGCCAAGAGATTGGGGGTCCCTGGAGCCCCTCTTCCTCTGTCTGCAGCAGAGACGCCTTTGAGATGAGACCGGATTCTCCTGACTGTCTCTTCTTCCACAGACGTGTCCGCCCAGCCCTAAAGAAGTGGATTTACGGGAAACTTCAGGTTCTGCTTTATCGAAGGCTCCGAGGGGCGGTTCTGTGATTCCCGGGTCTGGGGACCCCCCCCCCCGTCCCTGTCTGCTTCTGGTCTCTTCCTTCTGACTCAGGGTTCAGACACGCTGGGAATGGGTTGGCGTGGCATGGGGAGCTGACTGTGCGATTATTTCTGACGCTGGAGTCATCCATGTCCTGGTCATAGGCAGGGTGGCAGGGTCACGCGTGCCTCCTTCTCCTCCTCCTCCTCTTTCTCGTCCTCCTTCTCCTCCTCCTCTTTTTCCTTTTCCTCCTCCTCCTCCTTCTCTTCCTCCTCTTCTTCCTCCTCCTCTTCTTCCTCTTCCTCTTCCTTCTTCTCCTCTTCTTCCTCCTCCTCCTCTTCCTCTTCTTCCTTCTATTCTTACTTCTCCTTTTCCTCTCCTCTTCCTCCTTCTCTTCGTCCTCCTCCTTCTCTTTCTTCTCCTCCCCCTCCTCTTTCTCCTCTTCCTCCTCTTTCTCCTCTTCCTCTCCTCCTCCTCCTCCTTCTCTTTCTCCTCTTCCTCCTCCTCCTCTTCCTTCTCTTCCTCCTCCTATTCTTACTCTTTCTTTTCCTCCTCCTCCTTCTCTTCGTCCTCCTCCCTCTCTTTCTCCTCTTCTTCCTCCTCCTCCTTCTCCTCCTCTTCTTCTACCACCTGGAGCCCCAGGGACCTGGCAGACTTAAAGGGCGCCCGTGGACCACCCAGGCCCAGGCGGGAGATTTGAGGAACACAGAGAGGATTTTCATCCTAGGGGGAGCTTGGCCAGGCTCCTCTGGACTGGTGGATTCTGTCTTCCTTTTGACACCCAAGTGCCCCGGAGGTGACGGCAGATGCTGCAAACTTTCCCCATGATGTCAGTGTCTACCATATCAGCCTGGGAGCGGGGCACCTTGGCCCCCCTCCTTCTCCTCCTCTCTCTTGTTCTTTTCTCCTGACAGATCTGCTCCCTAGATTCCTGGTGTCTCCCAAAGGGAGGCAAGGGCAGCCTCCAGTGGGCATTGCCTTCTGAGAGTCTTGCAGTCGCTTGGGGCAACTACTGGCCATGCCTACCTCCTGGGGTTGTTCTGAGCTTGAAATGAATTGCCCCGGGAGCAGGGCTCCGGCGAGGGCTGAGCGCATCGGGCGTGCTATGGAAGTGCCCGCTTTACCAGTGTCGGGGCAAGCTCGCCTTCAGCCACCGCACGGGGTGCTCAGCTGCTCTGCCCAAGCATCCGGGCTCTTATCTCAGCGGACAGCTGTGCTGCCCACTCTCGCCCCCAGCCAACCGTCTAGCTAAATTAATTTATTTGAGTTATCTTCCTTCCTTCCTTCCTTCCTTCTTCCTTCCTTCCTTCCTTCCTTCCTTCCTTCCTTCCTTCCTTCCTTCCTTCCTTCCTTCCTTCCCTCCTTCCCCCTTCCCCCCCTCCCTCCTTCCTTGTCCTTCCTTCCCCTCCTTCCATCCTCCCTTCTTTCCCTCACTCCCTCCATGCCCTCCTTCCTTCCTTCACCTTCCTTCCTTCGTCCTTCCTTCCTTCCTTCCTCCTCCTTCCTTCCTTTCCTTCCTTCCTCCCTCCCTCCCTCCCTCCCTCCCTTCTCTCCCTCCCTTCTCCCTCCCTCCCTCCCTCCCTCCTTCCTCACTCCCTCCTTCCTTCCTTCCTTCCTTCCTTCCTTCCTTCCTTCTTCCTTCCTCCCTCCCTCCCTCCCTCCCTCCCTCCCTCCCTCCTTCTTCTCCTCTCTCTTGTTCTTTTCCCTCCTTCCTTCTTTCCTTTCTTCCTTTCCTCCCTCCCTCTCTCCTTTCTTCTTTTTATTTTTAAAAAGCTTTTATTCATTTATTTATTTATGAGTGAGTGAGTGTGTGTGTGTGTTTTCTTTTTTTCTTTTTATTTTATTTATTCAATTGTGCGTGCGTGTGTGTGTGTGTGTGTGTGTGTGTGTAGAACCATGGGCGAATTTGGGAACCACCATGGACGCCTCCACCTCCTCTTGTTTACTCTGTCCCAGGATCCACAGACTCCGCCCACCAGGACCAGAAATGCAGGCCGCCAGGCTTCCACCCGGTGTCTATACGTGGGGTCTAGGATCTGAACTCAGGACCTTCCGTCTGCAAGGCAGAGGCTTAACTCCTGAGCCACCTCTCCAGCCCCATGTGTGTGTTTTCGTCCCTGTGGAGGACTAAGAGTAACTTCAGGAATCATCCTGGATTGCTTCTGCCTCCTTCTTGCTTGCCTCTGGGATTTCCCAGGCTCCACTCACCACGGCAGGAGGTGCAGGCTGATGTTTCTGCCTGCATCCAACCTGGGATCTGAACTCAGGACCTTCTGCTTGCAAGACACAGTCTTAACCCCTGAGCTGTCTCTCCAGCCTGACACCTCTCATTTGTGTGTGCGCCACAGCACGTGTGCAGAGGTCAGAAGGCAGCTCTTAGGAGTCACTTCTCTTTCTTCACCATGTGGTTTCTCCATAGCCCATATCTCACTCTGCAGCCCGGGCTGGCCCGGGACTCACAGCAATCCTCCTGCCTCAGTCTGCCTGAGTGCTGGGCTCACAGGCACAGCCCACCAGGAGCGCGTGAAGGTCTCAGCTCTGTGTTCATTGCTGCTTAAGTTCTGTTCTTCTCTAGAACAGAGATTCTAAAAGTAGCCCTGGCCGAAGGTCCCAGGCGCCTGCGTTCAGGCAGGGCCAAGTCTCCTGGGAGCCGTGAGGCCTGGTCCTCCAGGGGACTCTCCCACCAGGCCTGTAATTGATTTAACACAAAGACCCTATACACACTGGTCTTTGAACCTGTCCATCATTTGAGAGAGAGGCTGAGGAGGAGCAGGTGCCCCGAGGCCCAGCGCAGTGCTCACTAACCGACTCTTCGGAAAGGCAGAGGGCGCCGATCACTGTCCACTGCCCGCAGCCTCCTCCGCAGCCTGCGGCTCCCGAGCTCCAGGGTGCTGCGTCCAAGCCGGCGACTGGGCAGAAATGACACTCAGCCTCCGCCCACTCCCTAGGGGGTCTCAGAGTGAGTAGGCACAGAGGATCCAGAAATGGTGAGAGACTCACTGCCCGGGGTTTGAATCTCATATTGACACTAGCAGAGTCACTTGGCAAGATCTCTTAACCCCACAACACACACACACACACACACACACACACACACACTCACGCATGTATGCACAGACAAATGGATAGATAGATTGATTGATAGATTGATGGATAGACAGACAGGGATGCATTCAGAACAGTACTTGTCTCAGAACTTTGGTCTTCTTGGTCCTCAGCCGCCCAGGGCCCTTCTAGTCTCTGATTGGTCCCTTTTGGTCCAGAAGTGAAACGTCCTTCAAGGTCCTGGTCAGCTGTCCTGGTTTCCCTGAGGCTGTGAAGCAGATGTTGCCTGGGGTGGGGGGGCGGTTGGACGGGTCAGGCTAGGTCTCTCTCTGGCTTCAGGATCAGGTCTGCTTAGTCTCTCATCAGAGAAGCTTCTGGTCTGAGGAGGGGGTTTTCTGCTCCTGGGGGACTTGAAGGTCACATACATTGCTGCCCTCCTCTGTGGGACCACCCTGGCTTTGGCAGGAGGAGCAGCGGCGTGGAGCGTTTGAGAATGCGGCTCTGGCATCCGCCTGCTCTGAAGGAGGTTCTGTGTTTTAGAGCGCCCAAGAGCAGACTTTGACACTGGTATCCGGGTGCAGGTGACAGAGCTGGGTGGGTACCCCGAAAACTGATGGGGGCAAGACTCCAGGGACCTCTGTGAGCTGATGCGCTTCCATTTCCGATTTCTTTTCTCGGATAACTTGCTCTAAGGGATTAGAACCACAGCTGACTTTTATTATTGATTGACGTACAGTCATTCCCTCCCAGAGTGGGGGGGGGAGGGGCACGAATATAGTTTCCAAGGGAGATTTGAAATGTGTGGCAATTCCCCCAGTGTCCAGAAGGTGGCAGCACAACACACCATCTTGTGGGGACCAAGATGTGTTTCACTCACTGTTCCCGCTAGTGTGTATTCAACAGTGGGCCGAGTACTGGAAGTGTGCGTGTGTGTATGCACGTGTGTGTGCGTGTGTGTGCATGCGCCACATATACAATACATAAATGTGGGCGTATGGGAATATTTTACATGTATACATACATGTATATGTATACATATATTACATATATAATGCATAGATGTTCACATATGTGTACACCTCATACACACATATATGTATAAGATATCATAGAACCCGAGTCTAGTTGAAGAGGCAGAGTGATGACCCACGTACTGAATCGTCTTAGTTCATTCACTCTCAACTCCAAGCTTCATTTCCTTTGGGTCGAAGAGGAGGGTTTCTAGGATGATTGACATTTATGCCCCTTCCTCAACTGAACAGGACTTGAATTCAAACACTAGGTCCAGAGAACAGCGTTTGCTCACTCGCTCTTGTAAAGAGAGGCCCCGGGTAAGAGAAGAGAGGTATGTAGTTCCCAAGAGAGGAGGAGAAATTTGAAATGTCTGGCAATTCCCCGAGTGTCCAGAAGGTGGCAGCCACACATCACCCGTGGGACCAAGGTGTGTTTCATTCATTGAGCTGCAGAACAGTACTGTTCAGGGTAACTTACACGTCAGTCACACCGGACAGGCCAGCGTCTCCTGTCACAGGCATCCCCCTAACAAGGCGACTTCGACAGACCTCCAACGGAGAGGACGAGGCCTGATGGATTTTGTCTTTCCCTCGCTGGGCTGTCCAGTGGTACAAAGGCCCAGACCCTAAGTGGGCGAGGAAAGTGCTTCCTCACAGCTCGCCCTCCTCCGGACCACCATGTGGTGGCCCTCGCAAGTGTCCACTCCGCTGCTGGATTCTCTTCTGTCCAGCCAGCATCCTGCAGAATGGCGGCTTGTGTCAGCTGATCGGGAAGGAGGGGGATTGGAGCCGGTCTGCCACGCCCACCCCCGAAGCTGATTCCCAGCCTCCCCCTCCCTTCTGGACACTAACAGGGCGGCCTCGTCCACCCTGCAGCGTGGCCCAGAGATCTGGGGATGTGAACTCTGGTCCCCTTGCTTGTGTGGCAAGCGCGTTAGTCTCTGAGCCATCTCCACAGCCTATGTTAGTAAACTTTTACGGTTTTATTTTTTCCTTCACAATCTCTCTCTCTTTGCACACATGCATGTGTATGTGTGTGCGTGTACGTGTGTGCAGGCGTGTATACAAGAGGGCACTTGAGTGTTTGTTCTTGTGGAGGTTCACGGGTGACATTGGGAGTCACCCTGGATTGCTCTACCTCCTTATTGCTTTGCTCTGAGGTTTCCCTGGCTTTGCTTCCAGGGCTGGAGTTGCAAACCTCTGTCCTATTTTTACATAGAACCTGAGATCTGAACTCAGGTCCTTTCGTTGAGAGGCAAAGGATCTTAACCCCTGAGCCATCTCTCCAGTCCCAAGCCCTCTTCTGTTATAGGGGTGCCTGATTCCGAATTGAGAGGGGCAGGGGGTTCACTATCTGCCCCCCAGCAGCATTGCATCAGCAGGTTGGCACAGGCAATAAGGGCAGGTGGCTGCCAAGCACAGTGACTTCTTGCCAGCACTGTGGGTGAGTTATTCGCTTTCACGAGGTCCCGTCTAATCATGGAGGGGGGGGGGAGTGAGAAATACCACCAGGTGGCTGATGACACAGCCGCAGCTACCCTAGCAGCCGTGCACGGGAATCGGTTGCAGCTGCTGGAATGAAATACGGTGGTTTCTCAGGAGGCCCAAGATCAAGGTAACCGGCAGGTCCAGCGCGTGACAGTGGCTTCCACTGCGTCCCAGGGCTCGTTTGAGGCTTCATGCGCTTGCACGTGGGGTCACAGTGGATGTAGGCCCCCATTTTCTCACAAGGACATTAAACCTATTGTAAGGACCCGACCTTCACAGTCTCACCCAAACCTAGTGAGCCCCCAAAGCTCCCACCAAATACCCTCGCCCAGGAGGCTTTGGGGGAGAAGAGGCGGCGCAGGCGTGCGCAAACATCCTCAGGTTCGTTCGGAGACTAATTAGCTAAAAGCACCTAATGACCAGCAAGCACACGGCTGTTCTCGTGGAGGCGCCGAAGATATAGAGTCTCCTTCGGCCTTTCTCGCTGCCTGTCCCTGCTGGATCCAGTCAGCAGAGGTCAGCCCAGATGTGGGTCCCCTCCTGCCAGGCACGCAGCCCACTGTTCCTGAGAGCGACAGGTTGGGGACTCCCGGGAAAAGCGTCTTGACGCTCTCAGAGGTAAAGGCCAAAGCGTCGTTTCAGCAGAGTTGGTGGGAAAAGCGATCCAGACTGAAGACTGAGCGTGTGGTGACAGTGGTGTCCGTCCGCGTGCTCCCCCTCCTCAGCCGGGGGAGAGGGCACTGCGTGTGCCTGTGGAGGCCCAGGGGTGACTTCTGGAATCATCTGGATTGTCTACCTCTTTATTTTTCTGGTCTGGGTTTTCCCAGGCTCCACCTTCCAGGGCCAGAAGTGCAGGCCGCTGCCATTTCCACCTGGCAGTTTTGACGTGATATCTGGGATCTGAACTCAGGCCCTTCTGCTTGTGAGGCAGAAGCTTAACCCCTGAGCCATCTCTCCAGCCCCATGCATTCTTTTCGTTTGTTGCAATACATTGAGCGTCCTTGGAAAGGGGCGTTTATTAACTCCTGCCACACTGCATTGTCCGTGGGGTTGAGTCTTAAGTTCAGAACTTAACACTGCCACACCCTTCCCTGTGCTTGCATTTCAGTGTTTTATGCTGGAAGCCTGTTTATTTGAGAGAGAGAGAGAGAGAGAGAGAGAGAGAGAGAGAGAGATCGTGCATACACGCATGCCATGGTGCAAGGTGGAGGTCAGAGGTTACGTGAGGCAGCGGTGGCGGGTCCCTTCTGTCTTCCCGTTGCCCCCCACTTGGATGGGGCGCTGCATCTAAATTCCGGGTGTTCACGCATCCACACCCATTAACCATCACCTTCACTGTAAGAATGGGAGCTCCCTGCCCCCCCCATATTTCTGCAAAATAAACAGCCACGTTAAGGAGGATCCGGATGCCGAGAAAATAGAAAAGAATTCAGGGAACCGAAAGTCTTGAAAGTGCTGACCCGCGTCTCGCTAGCCCCCCGCTGCGGAAACCTCAGCCAGCGCAGACTGCTGGTCAGCACCTGCCCCCCCATTCCCTTCCCTGCTCCCCCTGCACGTGACGGTCTCATCCCCCATCTCTGTGTGGGACCCTCAAAGAAGCTCTCCATTTCCCTGCGGCTGGTCACCCCCCCTTTACTGCTTAGAGAACGAGAAAAGCCAGAAGACGGTTCCCCAGCTCCTGCCTCCAGACCTCCCCCTTGGGTCTCCATCCCTCCCAGACGGAGCCGCAGCTGCGCTGTGCTTACCTCGGGTCCCCTCTGGCCCGAGGACTCTGTCCTTTGTCCCCTGGAGAATCACCGGCCCCTCTCTTACCTGCCTTTCTTTTTGCCTTCTTAAAAAAAACAACACAACCACGTTGGGCATGATGGACATACCCCAATTCTAGACCTCTGGGAGGAACCCCTGGCTGGAAGGTTGTGGGTTCAAGAGCAGCCCTGGCTGTATACTGAGACCCTCTTTCTTAGAAAAGCTGCCAGTCAACAAGACACCTGCCTACTTCAAACGTCTGCTAGTTGCTGGTTTTCCTTTCCCTTTGCAGGTAAATGTCTTGGAACATTTGCCTGTCTGCATTTATTAGCAAGAGGGAGGGAGGGAGAGAGAGAGAGAGAGAGAGCGAGCCATTTGGCTGGGTAACCCTTGCCTGGGTTCTGTGGGTAGGCACAGTAGCTGTTTCCCTCCCTCCCTCCCTTCCTCCTTCCCTTCTTCCTCCTTCTCCTTTCTTTGTTTTTCTGATGGGGTCTTGTTATGGAGCTCAGGTTGGCCTTGAATTCACAATCTTAGCTCCATCCAATCTCCTGACAGCTGGTATTACAGGTGTGTAACATGCTGTGGCTATGGGTGTGTGTGTGTGTGTGTGTGTGTGTGCGTGTGTGTGCCTGTGCATGCTTGTGTGTGTACATATGTGTGGGGGTTCTCCACCCCCGCCACACACACTCCGACAGGATGGAGAAAGGGAAGTTCACTACCACTTCTCCGCCTCAACTCTCCAGAGACTCAAACACACGGAGGGAGTTTGTCAAAGCAAATCTCATTTATTGGGAGGTCATAAAACAGCTTAAATAGACAAAAGACCACAGGACACGAAATGGGCAGCCAGTTATGTCAAAGGTCAGCACAGCATGCAAGCTTTACAGGTCAGACTCAACGTATCTCTGTAAGGAAGGCAGGTCAAGTCCTATAAGCCAATTAGGGCTCTCTGTGATGTGATCAGGGTTACGCCCAGGACACCAGCTCTCAGCGCCATCTTCAGTCCCATGTGCTCAGCTATGCCCTGGCGTAATTCCTGGGCGGGCCCAACACATATGCATGTTTGCGTGTGTGGTGTGTGTGTGTGTGCACATATGCATGCTTGTGTGTGTGTATATGTGTGTGTGTTTGGATTTTCTACTCCAAGTCAAATTTTATGAATCAAAAACAAAACAAAACAAAACAAAACAAAACAAAACACCTCCACATAAACCCGGACTCTTAAGCAGCAGGGTTTAAGAAAGCCCTGACTATTGTCTGTTTCCAGTATCTGACGTTGCTCCGTTGCTCCGTTGCTCCGTGCTTGACATCTGGCTTCTCATCACAGCACTATGTCCACGGCACCTCCTGGGAACGGAAGATTCTGGACGGCTGTTAGATTAATGTTAAGTGACTTGGACCTCCAGGTTCCCTCCTCGCCGGGGCATGAGATCCTCTGTAGATCTCCTCCAGCGCTCAGCCTCTGCCTGGGGAGCTGGCGAGGGAGATGACCAGGCGCCCGAGGCCAGCGCACCTGCTTTGGGCTCGTAACCTGTTGTCTCTTCAAACCTGTGCCGAGCTCTAAATTTCTGTCCCTACAAAACCTCTCTGTTTCTCTGGCTCCATGGGTGTGGGACCCATTTCCCAATCCTGGGCCCCTGGTCCCCAGCCAGAGAAGGTTAAAGGTTGCCCAGGCCACACCCTGACAGCTTCTACCAAAGCTCTTGAGTCAGCTTCTGATCACTCCCCCAGCCTTATTCCCCTCCCAGGGCAATGCCTACCCAGTGGAGCCAGGACCTCCTGAACGGCACCCTGAATCGTGCCCCCTGCAGACCTCTAGGGGGGCTGGGCAGATATAGGGAAGGATTGTGCGAAGAACAGATAAATGTGTTCATTTATACAGCTACACCAGGGAGACCAGCAGATGCATGTTTATGCTCCTCCCAGCCCATTCCATTGACCAGAGGCCACAGGGACGGGGCAGGGACCCTAGTCTGGGAAGGAGAGAGCCCTTTGCAGGGGGGGGTGCCTTAAAGAGGGGGTGGCTACCTGGGATCTGGGTCATCCTCTCTCTAGGCAGGCTGATGATGTGCTGGAGAAAAATGGGCAAAAATCAACAGGAAAAAACTCTCTTCATGGGGGGGGGTCCTGAGGGATGGGGCGCAGTCTCTGTGTGGAAGCCAGTGGGGTTACGTTTCTTTGAAAAGAGGTTGAGGCAGGGAGTGGTTCTATTTCCTGCCAAGGGCTGCGGACCTACTGGTATCCGGACAGCAAGGGGGTGTGGTGAGTGTGGCCTGTCACCCTGAGGTGAGAAGAATGCACCCACAGAGGTCTTTGGACCCCGGACCCCGTGTAATAGAGGAGGACTTTGAATTTGGGCTGTTGTGCTGGGAATGAAACCCAGAACTTGGCATGGGCTAGGCAAGCTCTGCCAACTGAGCAGCGTCCCCAGCTCCTGAATGAGTAATTATGAAAACAGAAATAAACCGACTAGGAGATCCAGTCTTATTCTGCCGGAACTGTCACCCACAGAAACACAAGCTGATTAGGAGGGAAACCCAAAAGCCCCCCATTCCATTAAACACATTTTCATTATGATTTTATTTTTATATTTACTGTTATTTATCAAAATACGACAGGATGTTATTTTAATTGTAAGGCATATTTGAGACCAGGAGAAAATTCAACACTTGAAGATATAATCTGTGGGAAATTAAGAAAACAACACATTTCAAAGATAAGGGTGATTCGCTTGTTTTTGAATTGAAAAGGAAGTAATATTTATAATTAAAGAAAAATTCCAAGAATATGAACAGGGTTTTTGGATAAAAATAAGTCTCCCTGCTGGCCTTGAACTCCTGATCCTCCGAGACCGTCCCCCAAGGGCTGAGGAGACCTAGAACCCGATTTTGGTTTTCTTTCAGTTCTTTTGAAGTATGTTTCTCCACATGTATACAGCTTTCTTACGTGGCCCAGTGGAGCTCTCTTGTGATCTAGTCAGAGTGGCCATGAGCTCTAACTACAGACAGGCTGGGAGCTTGGAACGCGGCCCCACGTGCCTAGCTGAGCAACGTTTCTGCTCGACTGGAGTTGCCCAGCTCCTGCTCCTCCCCTTACCTAGAAGTCCATGGGTTGTCCTAGGGCAGTGCCAGCCTGGGCACGGGCCAAATGGATGGAGGCCAGCAACCAATTGTCAGCTGCAGAAGAGAAAATTCCGGGTGTGATGGGAACCCCCAGGTGTTGTGGGTAACACAGGTTGCGATTCAAACTGCTCAAGGACGGGGGGGGGGGGGACCAATCCCTGCACGCTGAAGTCGTTGGCTGTCAGCCAATCATGTAACTACTAAGTTGGAAGCCCCCTCCCCTTGCCAGTAAGCTATAAAAACTTCGCCCAGACAAAGGGCCACGGTTTCAGCCTGATACCGCTGCACTGGTGCCAGTCGGTCGGGAGCCCTGGTTCGAGCCTGCAATAAAGCCCTCATGTGAACTGCATTGGTGTTGGCTCCATGGTCTCTTGGGATTCAGAAATCTGGGCATGACAGCCCCAGGCTCCCTCCATGTGTAATTTATTTTCATTGTCCAGAAAAGGACCGTTTAAAAGGCCCCTCCCCCAGCACCGATCTTTCTGAGGATGGAAGCAAAACTCGGTAGTAAACGTTAACACAGCCTCCGGGTGACCCGGAGAGATTGATGGGCGAGCTCCAGAGCCGGGAGAGACCCTGCTGGACAAGACTCAACACTAACGAGGGGCTTCTGCGATCTCCAGCCACTTCCCCAGTTTATCTCACAATCCTTGTCTTGATTCAGGGGTCATCCAGCTCTAGAGTATGGTAGCTTGAATTGTGTTTTACCTCTAACTAATCCCTGCAGATATTAAGTACTCAATGGGGTCTACCGGATCAGGATTGTGCTGTGTGGCACTTATCCTGGGAACACACCACACAACTGTCCACCCCAGATGGGACCTAAGGAGTATGCCAAGCCCCAACCTGAGGGACTAACAAGTTTATCTGAGTTACTTATAGGGTTAGGGTTGCACATAGGTGTCAGCTTGACAGTTGAGGGTTTGAGCTCTGGGCACATCTGTAGAGAATTAGTATCTGAGTTAAGCCCAGAGCAAACCTGCAGGAGACTGTCTCGCAGATGGGGAAGGCCCAGCCCGTGGTGGGCGGGACTAGGCCCTGGGCAGCTGAAGAAGATGGAGGGAGCTGGTTGAGGACGTTGGCGTCCTCGCGTCTACTTGGCCGGTACACTGGTCTGACGAGGAAGGATCGTCCCTCCCCCAGCTGTCACATGGATGTGGCGTGGTCAGTTCCCGTGGCCCTTGGTGGTGGTGTGGGCTCTCCTGCCGCGCTGGACAAGGAACTGTAACTGGGCTATCGCGAGAGACAATAAACCCCACATTCCCTTCCTAAGCTGCTTTGTTGTGATCTTATCGACAACACGCTGGGAGACCTCATGCCCGGCATGGCTGCGGGCTTCCCCCTGGCTGCACAGTTGGAAGGCCCCCAATTCCACTGACCCTCCCTCAGCCTCTCTGCCCCAGCGCCCTCCCACGCCTGAGGCCCCAATGCGAGGTCTGGTGTGGGCATGTGGTGAAGGCGGCCGCACAGGCATGCGCGAGGGCTCGGGCCCTCTACCCCCTGCCCGGACCTCACAGCTCAGGGTGCAGATGGGATCCGGACAGGATCGCGTACCCCTGACTGGGAAGCGCTTCAAGCCAGGCCAGAAGCGCGGGTGAGAGTCCAGTGACCCCCTTCTCGCTGAGGGAACATCGGGAGTCAACAGGCGCCATCGTGTTGGTCTCCTTCAAGATGGTGCTGTTTGCCCGGCAGAAAGCCACAGGCCAGGTGACAGTGAGTGATTTTCACTATTACTGTGTATGAGACGCTACGTGGCCGTTGGCATCGTTGAGCTAACATGCAAAGTAGTGTTTTCAGCCTGGGCCTATGTTTTACTGTGTGCTGATTCATCTGTCTCCCCACAGCCTGCCCCCCACGTTCCTTGGCTCCTTTCCACCCCCAGATGGTTCCCTTTTGCCTGTCCCCCGTATTCTCCCCTTCCACTTTATTGCCACACCGGTATTGCTGCTGCTGCTGCTGCAGCAGGGCTGGGGGGCGAGCGGGGAGGTGCTTTACCAGCCTCTTGTTCCCACGCGCAGAGGGGCCTCCAGATGGCTCAGCGGGTAGAGGCGGCCTCCGCCCTGGGCCTCTGTGTTTTCCTACGCAATCTCTTTTATTTTCTTTCTATTTTTATTTGAGAGAGAAAGAGGGATGGGGGAAGAGGAGGGGGAGAGAGATGCAGAGAGGGGGGAGAGGGAGATGCATGCCGCACCCCCGCGTGGAGGTCACAGGACAGCTTTTGGAAGTCGGTTCTCTCCCCCACCCTGTGGGCTCCTGGAATCGAACTCAGTTTGCCAGGTTTGCACACAGACGCCTCCCACACAAGCCCGGGAAGCTGGAGCTGCCAGCCGCTGCCAGAAGTGGCGGGGTGACATGAACAGATTCTCCCTCCATCCCTCTCTGGAGGGACGCAGACCCCTAGAACACAGCCCCCCCACAGACCCCTAGAACACACCCCGCCTGACGCAGACCCCTAGAACACACCCCGCCTGATGCAGACCTCTAGCCTGCAGGACGGTATACACACTTGATATTGCTTCCATCTGGGATTAGTGGTGATTGGTGGCAGCTGCGGGAGCTAATATTGGGGTGTAAAACCCTTTAGCAAGCCTCTCTCACCATGAAGGGGGGCTCCTCTCTTCCAGCATGGGGGGGGGCTGGGAGCGGATTGCTCTCTTCCGTCTCTCCCAGCATGGGAGACTCTTCTCTCCCCGCATGCAGAGTGGGGGTGTCTGTTCCTCTCTCCCAGCATGGGGGGCTTCTCCATTCCCGTGGCAGGAACTGAGGGTTCTGATCTTCCTTCAGTAGACAGCTGGGGTCGGTGGTGTTGAAGAGCTTTGAATTCCTCACTGTGGCGCCACCAGCTTCCGAGTTCACTTCACATAGGCTTCTCTTTCTCTTCTCTTCCTTTCTTTTTTATTCTTTCTTCTTCTTCCTTCCTTTCTTTTTTCTTCTTTCTTTCTTTCTTTCTTTTTCTTTCTTTCTTTCCTTTCTTTCTTCTCTTTCTTTCTTTGTCTCTTTCTCTCTTCTCTTTCTCTCTCTCATCCTTTCTTCCTTCCTTCCTTCTTCCCTCCCTCCTCCCTCCCTCCCTCCCTCCTTCCTCCCTCTCTCCCTCTCCCTCCCTTCCTGTAGGGCTATATTCGCCCTGTGAGAGGACCGGTCATCTTGCATAGCCCCGCGCCCCCAGCCAGAAGACCGGCCAGTGCAGGGCACGGCATAGGCTGAGTTAGGACACGTATCTCAGGCGCGGCCTTCCGCATACGTGACCGCCTTTTGGGTGCCTTTAGCTGCCATCAACCATATTTAGAAGTTTAGGTGGCCCTTACGGTGGTTGGACAGTACACTCCACCTTTGCCCTCCTATGGTCCTGCTCTTCTGCCATAAGCCACTTCCTGCTCAGACAGAACTCCCGGGTGCGTGCGCGTGTTCTCCGCCCGGCGACCTTACCTCTCCCAATCGGTCTTGTGGGACAGGGCTTTCTCTTCACTGCCGCGGGACAGTGGGGGGCGGGGGGAGCTGAAAAGCCCCACAATTGGTGCCCCGTGTGAGGACGAGGCATTGCGACTGAGGAGCGGCTGATCGGGCCAAGCGAGGCGCAAGGTAAGGTACCCCCAAAGGATGGGGCAATCACTTTCGGTCGGCGAGGACCCTGCCCTAAAGGCTCTTAGACTAATGTTAAAGAGCCGAGGGCTTGAAATGTCCGACCACCGGGCGGAGAGGCCTGGGCGGCTTCTGTCGGAGGCTCCCTGGCTGCGGCCGCTCATCTAGTTGACTGGAACCCACGGGCCGGGTGGAGCCGCTCGTGGAAAGAGGGAGATTAACCCGGGAGAGGGCCCTCCCTTGGGGCCACCTCACGCTGTCCCCCCTGAAGGCCTGCTTCTCCCCCGCCCCTGTCAATGGAGCCCACTTGGGAAACCCTCAGCTCCCCCTCAGCCAGACCCCCCCAAACCCTGGGGGTGCGGGGAGGGAAAACTGGGTGACCTTTGAAGGGAGACAACCCTGAACCTACTCACCCCCCCATGAGTGGAGAGACGGGAGGGGGAAACCCCGGACCCCTTTAGTGAGGTCCTAGGCCCCGTCTCAAACTCAGACAGAGACTCCCATTCTCTGTCCATCTCCCGCTCAGGCGGGCCGGGACTTAGCCAGGAAGGGGTGCGGGGGGGGGGGGGGAGGGTATCGCCGAGGCTGGTAGAAGGTCCCCGTGATCTGGGAAGGGGAATCGCCATTTCGTGCAAGCGGAGAAAAAAACGTGCTGGGGGCCAACTTGTGAGAGGGGAGGGAGCCCCACCGGGCTCCTGTGGGGGGAGGGAGGGGGGCAACCGGCCTGCCGCCTGGTGTCCTAGGGAGCACATCACGTAAAGGAACTAAAAAAGGCCGTTTCGAGGACGGGCCCAATGCCCCCTGGGCTGGGACCACCCTCATGGACTGGCTCCCCTACAATGTACTACTCGGGATTGGAAAAGCCTTGCTAAGGCGGTTCTCTCCGGCCCCCTGTACTGAAATGCGCTTTTCAACAAAGGATGTCACACTCAGGCCGAGCGGAACCAGGCCGCTAACCCGCCGATCCCGGGGACTCGTGGGATGCTCTCCGGGTCTAGCGACCACCAGTTTTCTACCAGACCCATATCAAGACCAGGTGCGGGCCTTAGGGCTAGCTGCATGGAAAAAGTTAGAGGAGGGTCCTTCAGAACCCCCTATCGCCTGGGTCACTCAGAGGGCCACGAGGATGTGGCCACCTTTAAAGAGACCCACTGAGAGATCAATTCATAAAAATGCTGGTCTGGGAGGGGATGACCAGCGATCATAAGTTGGCCTGTGCAGCGTTAAACAAATGTCCTACGGTCAGGTGGATCATAGCCACCAAAGATGTGGGTATCCAAGCCCACCAGGCGCAGACCCTGAGGCCCTTATTACAGCCCTGACAGGAGCCTCAGGGAGAAAAGGGGGCAATTGTTTTGGATGTGGACAATGGGGACATTTTAAACGAGAATGCCCACGGGGAGGGAGTCCCGCTCCACGGGCCCCCCATCAGCTGATCAGACAGGCCCCCGAGGAACTAAGCCCAAGACCCCCTGTCGTAAGTGCCGGAAGGGATTCCATTGGTACCGGGACTGCAGGTCGAAGTTTGACATAGAAGGCAAGCCTTTAAAATAGAGCAGGGGCAGCCTCTAGCCCCGTTACCCCAAGGAGGCGCCTCATTTAAGACCCCCTCGCCTAAGACCCCTCCCAGGATAAACTGGACTGTCCCCATCATCCCTAGAGTTCCGCCAAAAATGGACATTTATATTGAAGGAAGAAATTCCGTTGCCTTATTGATACGGGGGCAGATAGAACTATAGTAAGAAAGGCGGAAGTTCCCCCGCAATGGGAATTGATTCCTGGGCCCCAATTACACGGGGTGGGAGGGTCAGAAGAGACTAGAGATGGCTCAAATGGAAGGACGTGGATGGGCCCTACAGGAAATGTTCGCCCCCTAGTGGCCCCCGGCCTCATTGAAACCTACTGGGGCAAGACGTCTTGGGGGAGGCAGAGGCCTATATCACCACTCACCACAAGGCTCCGTACCCAGATATTCTAGAAGAGGAAGAATACCAACAGCAGCTCAACCTCCCTTAGTAACTATAGAGGGGACCCCCTCTTTGAAGATACCAGGAGGAAAGTTCCCCATGCGAGGCCTCACCCCCACGGGCCCAACCCCCAATCCTAAGGGCCACTGTTCCTTCGACGCCAGCCATCCGCTGGCTCTGGGCCCCCCTGTCTGGGTGGAACAGTGGCCATTGCCTCGAAATAACCTCCATCAACTCAGGGAAATAGTCCAGGAACAGTTCAGATCGGGACACATCCGCCCTTCATGAGCCCCTGGAACAGCCATGTCTTTGTTATTCAGAAGGCTTCTGGGAAATAGAGAATGCTTCAGGATTTGAGAAACATTAATAACTGATGACTCCAGTGGGCACCCCCTTAAGGGGCCTCCCTTGCATCCCTTCGATCCCTAAGGCCCTGTTCTTTATGACTATTGATCTTAAAGATTATTTATTCTCTATTCTGCTTCATCCTGCTGATTTGAAAGGTTTGCCTTCTCAGTTCCCTCGATTAATTACCGGGGCCAGATGAGCGATATGAATGGGTGGTATTACCCCAAGGCATGGCCAATAGTCCGGCCTTTTGCCAATGCTTTGTCTCGGAGCTCCTCCTTCAGATGCTACACATCACCTTGTACATTTATACGGATGACATCATCCTTGGGGCCCCTGACCCCTCTCTCTTTAAGTTCTGCTTTTAAAAAACTGAAGGGCCTGCTAGTCAAAGGAGGAATGTCTATCTCTACTGATAAAATTCAAACCTGCCCGCCTTTCAAGATCCTGGAGGCGGAGCTCCAACTAGATGCTGTTAGCCCCCTTAAACCTCAGTTGCTTATTCACAGTTCATATTCTATCAATGAATTTCAAAGATTATTGGGGGGAACTTAATTGGTTGAGGCCTTGGCTTCCCATTTCCACAGAGACCCTATTACCACTGTTTGATCTGCTGAGAAACAAAGGCCCTGCAGAGGTAACTGTTCTCTCTCCTGGACACCTACAAGTACTTTCGTAAGGTCCAAGATGCCCTTGACTCATCCCTGTTGGCCCGGTACCAGCCTGCTTTACCCTTCTGCTTATGGGTTCTTCCTGGGGCTCAATTATTCATGGCCACCCTAACCCAAGAGGGAGAACCCCTCCAATGGATTCATTCAACTGTAGGCGGGGCCCCCAGCATACATTCCCAGTTGGATCAGGTGGCCGATTTAGTAACCAAAGGTAGGGAGGGATACAGTTACCCAACACTATGGGAAGGACCCTGACATCCTGGCTGGTCCTTACCGTTTAATAGATTTTGAATGGCTTCACAGAAACAATACCAGAATTTCCCTTGCACTTGAGGGTTTTCAGGGGAAACTAAGTTGCCACTAGGGGCAAACTAAATGGGTTTCCTCTTTTTCAAGACTCCAATGGAAGACACCTACCTTATTTTCCACCTCTCCACTCCCATGCACTGTGAATGTGTTCCCAGATGGGGGTAGAGCCGGGGCTGCAGTGGTCTTATAACCCCCCCCATTAGGAAAGGTCTCTGCCACATACTTTGAACCAGTCACTGGCTCAGCGCAATTCAAAGAGTTATGCGCTATTACTATGGCCCTATCTCAAGTAAAAGACCCCATGAACCTTTTCTCTGACAGCCTGTGTGCAGTCAACTTGCTGCCCACATTAAGCCTACCCAATATTAGATTGGACAATAATCCCATAACTCCTTTAATGATTCAACTGAGAACCCTGCTGGGGGAACGGGTTCACCCCATATTTCTACAACATCTGAGAGGCCATCAGAATTTGCCAGGGGGACTCACCCAAGGCAGCTCTACAGTGGATCCAACTGGCTACATCTGGAGCGCTTATCCCCTTGGTACCATCCTCCCAAGACTTATCACTGGCCCAAGGTCTTCATGACCTAACACATGTAAACTGGAGGGGGTTACCTCATAGGTTCCCTCTAATTCCCATAAGGGAGTTAAAGAAGATTACTAAAACCTGTCATTCATGCACGCCCTTTTACAGGTGCCTCCCCTCCAAACCCCTGGAGTAAATCCGAGGGGACTACAACCCAACCTTGTTTGGCAAACTGATGTTACACATTATATGCCATTTAGGAAGTTGAAATATGTTTTTACACTTATTGACACTGTGCTCACATGCCTGTTGGGCCACAGCACACACAGGCGAAAAGGCCAAACACGCCATAAGTCACTTCCTCCAATGCTTTGCAATCCTGGGTCTACCTATGCAGGTAAAAACAGACAATGGGCCCTGCTTCCAGAGCCAGTCACTGAGAGAATTTTTCCAAACCTGGAATGTTAAACACGTCACAGGCATCCCTTATAATCCGAAAGGGCAGGCCATCGTGGAAAGACATAACAAAACTCTTAAGGTTCAATTAGAAAAACAAAAAGGGGGACACAATCCCCACGATCAGCTGAGAACCAACCTGTTAACATTAAATATTTTAAATTTTTCAAAAAATCAGCCCCTAACGGCTTTCCACCGACATTAGGGTGATTGGACGCCGTACGCAAAAGTTGAAGTTCAATGGAAGGACGCTCTGACTGGTCAGTGGCGCGGTCCTGACTCGCTCATAAGTACGGGGAGAGGATTTGGCTGTGTCTTCCCAGTCTGAGAGCCCAACCCTATTTGGGTCCCTGCCAGAAATCTAAGATACCTTGGCGAATGCCCCACATGACCACACCTTCGCCCAAGAGCTTACCCTCTTGAGGCATAATGTTCTTTTTCCAACAGGAATGAAAAGGCCGTGGTGGACTCTACTTAGTCCTCATGGGAATCCTCATCGTATCCCTCCTGCTGTGATCATCATCCTCCGGGAGGCCTTCAGCTATGGAGAAGATGCCATCACCCCTCATCCTCCTATCGCTCCTGCTAATGATCACCAAACCAAAGATAAGATCTAGAGAATACAGGAGGACCTGGAAAACGAACAGAGCTCCAACTTCTCGTGGACTGGGATGAGTGGGTGGCTTCCTATCTTCTCCCACTCATAGGCCCGCTGGTTACTATCCTGCTAATCCTCACCTTCGGCCCTTGTGTGATTAATAGGTTTTCCCAATCCATCAAACAGCAGGCCAGATCAGTCCAACTCAACACAATGCCTATGCCCGCCTGCAGCCTTCCGCGAGCAATGTTTACCTTAGATCCGGGGACGAGCCACGCGATGGATATGAGGACCTCGGAGTCTAAGTGGATTCCTCTCCTCCTTGCTCAAGGGGTACCAATGTCGGGTAAGATCCCCTGGGCCACCTGAAGCGCTGGAGTGGTAGTCAATGACGGGTAAGGTCTCCCAGGAGGGGAGAGCAACCTAAGACAGGCACATTCCCCAGTAGGGCATGCCCTAGAGGAGGGGACGACCTAAGACAGGGCCTCTTGTTGCTTATAAAGAAAAAAAAGAAGAAAAGAAAAGAAAAAAGGGGGAGATGTAGGGCTATATTCGCCCTGTGAGAGGACCAGTCATCTTGCATAGCCCCGTGCCCCCAGCCAGAAGACCGGCCGGTGCAGGGCACGGCATAGGCTGAGTTAGAACATGCATCTCAGGCGTGGCCTTCTGCATACGTGACTGCCTTTTGGGTGCCTTTAGCTGCCATCAAACATATTTAGAAGTTTAGGTGGCCCTTACAGTGGTTGGACAGTTGCACTCCACCCTTGCCCTCCTTCTCGTCCTGCTCTTCCGCCATAAGCCACTTCCTGCTCAGACAGAACTCCCGGGTGTGTGTGCGTGTTCTCCGCCCGGCGACCTTACCTCTCCCGATGGGTCTTGTGGGACAGGGCTTTCTCTTCACTGCCGCGGGACAGTGGTCGAGGGGGAAGCTGAAAAGCCCCACCCTTCCTTCTGTCTTCCTTTCTTTTTCTTTCTTTCACTAAAGAGAGGAGAGAGAGAAAGAGAGAGAGCAAGAGCGCACACGCACGCCATGCCATGGCGCCTGGGTGGAGGTCAGAGGTCAGTTCTCTCCTTCCACCACATGGGCTTGGAGGGATTGAACAGGTCGCCAGGCTTGTGAGCGGGCGCCTGACGCTGCGCCATCTCACTGCCCTCCCCTTGAGGCAGGGTCTCATGTGCCCAGGCTGGCCACTCACTGTGTAGCCGAGGCTAGCCTCGAACTTTGATTCTCCTGCCTTCACCCAGTGCTGGGACGCAGGCATCTCCCCGTGAACCGTTCCGTGCAGTGCTGGAGCTCCGGCATTCTTCCAGGTGGGCTGCGTCCTCAGCCCCCCGCACTGGCGTTTGAGATTGAGACAGAGGTTAGGACATCTGCCTGGGACGCACCACAGCCTGGGTGGAGGGCAGCAGGTGCAGTGGACGGCGAGCAGGAGGGGGCGCTGCCCCTTCTAGTTCTCTGTCTCATCCACTGCTGTCCTGTTGTGCTTCTCGACTAGCCCACGCCACACACGTCACAGTGAGGCCGGACATCAGAGAGACGAGCCAGACATGAGACATGAGAAGCCCTATCAACATCCTGTCACGAGTGGGGTGTGTGTGTGGTGTGGTATGCATGCTGTGTGTCATGTGTGCAGCATTGTGTGTAATGTGTGTGGTGTGAATGATGTGTATGGTATGTGTGTGGTATATGTGTAATGTGTGTGTGCATGTGGTATATGTGTGTCGTGCATTTAGTATGCATGTAATGTGTGTGTCGTGTGTGTGTGGTATGTATGTAATGTACATAGTGTTGTGTGGTGTGTGTGTGGTATATGTGAAGTGTGGTATGTAGTGTTGTGTGTGTACATGTGGCATGTGTGTAGTGTGTGAAGTGTGTTGTGTGTGCATGTGGTATGTGTCATATGTGCATGTGGTATGTGTGTAGTGTTGTATGTGTTGTATGTGCATGTGGCATGTGTGTAGTGTTGTATGTGTCGTATGTGCATGTGGTATGTGTGTAGTGTGGTATGTGTAGTATATGTGTGGTGCACTTTAGAACGAGACCTCTGAGGAGGAGGAGGATGTGGGCGCGTCTCTCGGGTCCCTCTGAGGCCCAAGTCCTGTGTCTACCTTTGAGCTGCAAGCGAGGAAACCCCAAGGAAAAGGCAGGCAGGAAAGACAGGGTTCACGGATGATGTAATGAAAAGGGCAGAGGTTCGGGGGTGATGGGGGGTGAGCCGGGCTCCTGGGGCCTCTCTTGCGCCATCCTTGGCTTCTGCTTTTCGGGCACCGCCTGGGCTTCAGATCGAGTTTAAGCCGCCTTGGGAATTAGCAAGACGAGTCTCACCATCGAGAAAGAAAATGTGCTGGAGTGTCCACCCCAGCAGCACATGCTGCACCCCCGCATGCACGCCCACACAGAGACTCACGTGTGTGCATGCATGTGCATGCACGGACACACAAACACACATGTATGCATGTGCACCACAGGCACACACATGCACACACACTGCATGTGTGCATACACACACGTGCACACATGCATATGACAACACACATACACCTGCAGTTTGGTGCTTACAGGCACACATACATGCACATATACATACATGTACACACTCACTTGGGCACATGTGCACACACGCATGCTCTCACTCATACTATGTCACATTTGATTTGGCCGGCGCTCTTTTTCTCTGCCCTCCTCATATCCCCCCTCCCCCCACCCGCTGCCCTCCTGTTAGCAAAGAGGCGCCCACAGCGTGAGACCTCCAGGATGGGTGCCTAGAACCCAAGGCCCTTGGCCTTCCCACCTGCTGGGAGTCCTGGGGGGCCGTCCACAGTTGGAGGGGTCACAGGCCTCTCGTGCAGAGTTTCTGGGTTAGTCTCTTTGAAAGACAGCTTCCCCTGCCCCATGGAGACCCCAGAACTGTCCTGCAGGCGAGGGGGGTGAATCTTCCAGCTTCATGGCCTCCACAGCTGAGGCCATCTCTCTAGTCACAGGCAGAGTCTTCTGTAGTTCGCTTTGGCATCTGACTTGATAGCAGCAGAGTCTGGTCTTCTACGTCCCGTCCCCAGCCTCTGTCTCCCAGGGGCCGTGGTTTCCGGCGTGAACCACCATGCCTGGGGTGGGGATGGAATCCAGAGCTTCCGGTGCACTAGGCGCATGCACTTTCAGCTGCGCCGCACATCCAGCCTCCTGCGTGACTTTGCACGAGTGATTCTTTTGCTTGGAACGCTCTCCTACCTCATCACCCAAGCTAATTTCTTTTTGCTTCATGCGCATGTCCAAGCCAGAGCTCAACCGCAGTTGTCTTCCTCAGCCGCATTTCACTTTACTTTTGAGCTAGTTCTGGAACTTACTGTTTGGCTGGACTGGCTGACCAGTAAGACACTGGGAGGGGGGGCTCCTGTCTCTGCCTCACCAGCACTGGAATTATAGGGGCACACAGCTGGTAGGAGGATCTGAACTCAGGACTTCATGTTTGCACATGAGTGCTTTTACCCGCTGGGCCACACAGCTCCTCGGCCCTTGTCATTTCTTCCTCGGCTTCGGAAGCTGACAGTCCTGGGTGGCACCACGCTCTTAGCGTGTGTACTTTCTGGGTCGTGCCACCCTGATCACCTCCTCGCACTCAAAGCAAAAGAGAGTTAGCTGCGCGGCCGCACATGGTTCACTGCTATCCCGTCAGCCACGGGGGTGGGGGGTCCCCAACGAATGGCCCTTTTCCTCGGGCTCGGGAAATTCATTTCGGGAGAGACATGGCTTCATGCGTCTATTTTTAGACGCCGTTTGCACTTGGCACAAAGTCCCGGGGATAAGAACAGTGCTGTGGATTGAGGAAGTTTCTGTCAAACCCCAAAGGAGAAGTGCAGCTCCTCCTGTCAGCGAGGACGGATGTCACTCATCACACCGGCACCGGCAGGCAGCGGGAGCTGAGGTGACTCCCCAGTGCTGGGGTTCCCTGGGCCCCACCCAGAAGGTGGCCCGGGAAGCCGATGCTCAGCCGGTGAGGCTCCCCAGCCTCCTGGGAAGGCTGGTTCTCCAGCTTCCAGGGGAAGCTTCGCACTCGGACCCGTGTGCTGAATGCGGGGAGGCAGAGGCGGGAGGCCGCAGGGCCCCGAACTTCCCATGCTGCTATTTAGGGCTGCTCCAGAGAGCCGGTCCACACATACCCCCATTCCCCCTGCCCCCCCTCTCCTCTGGCCTTCCCCTTCCTCTTCCTCAGCCTGTGGAGGAAGGCAGGTTATGGCTGCGGGGCAGATCTGGGAAAGGGCTTGAAGAGAAAGGAAAAGGGGCAGGGGCTGTAGCTCAAGTGGTGGAGCGCTTGCCCAGCGCACACCAAGACTCGGGTTCGATTCCCACCACTGCACAAAGTGAGCAGCAGAGGCAGGAGGCTCATCGTTCAAGGTCGCCCTTGATGCGGGTTCAAGTCCTGCTCTTCCTGCAGCTTCCTGGGGCAGGATTTTCCCTTAAGCATTGCTGATGTTTGTGTGCCTGGTATTTCTGGTCCTGTGTTAGGAGCCAAAACAAGAGTCACTGGAGCCCCTCTGATTCCTGCGGATCCCCTTCCTCCCACGGCTTTTCCTCCTCTTACATTTTTTGTGCAGGAAGGGAGGTCGAACCATGAAGCTTTATTAGCACTGGTTTTTTACGGGACCATAGCACATGTATGTCTCCTCTTCTTCCTCCTCTTCCTCCTCCTCTTCTTCCTCTTCCTCCTCCTGCTCCTCCCTCTCCTCTTCTCTTCCTTTTCCTCCTCTGAATCCCCAGGGAGGCCTTATCAGTCTCTCTCTTTCCACAGAGCACTGTTGGCACCATGATCTTGTGTCCATCTTCAGCGGTTAATTACAGCTTTTAAGAGTTCCGAGTGCCACACCATGCCAGGCAGTGCCACGCCAAACACTCCAGCCCTCCCTCCAGCCCTCACGTTCTTCCCGTCCCCTCTCTCTCGGTGGTCCCGGAGCCTTGGCGAGATGCCCCCGATGCTGTGTCCTCCGGCAGGACATTCGGCCATCATCTGAGGGGAGGGGCTTAGAGAGTGAGAGGAGGATGGGCAGGGCCAGCGACTCTCTCTGCCCCTGCACAAAACCAGCTGCCGTCATAGTCAGATATAGGTGTCAACATGCCGGCTGAGGATCCGAGCTCTGGGCACATCTGTGAAGGAATCGGTGGTTGGGGCAGGCCCTGAGCAAGCCTGCAGGAGTTTGTCTGCTTGGGGGGAGGCCCCGTCTGTGGTGGGTGCGACTCGTTCCTTGGGCAGGTCTGTGTCCTGCTCCCTGGCAGAGGGGCTGGGAGGGGCCGAGAGCACGAAGGAGCCCAAGCGGCCAACCGGAGACAGTTACAGTGAGGCCTGAGGCGGAAGGAGACACAGACACCTCAGAGTGACGTGGCCAGCGGCGTGACCAGAACAGGGCCCAGCCCATGACGAGGCTCCCAGGAGCCCATGCCCCACTGGGAGGCGCAGACAGGAAGGCAGCTGGCCGCTGGGCACCTGCCTGGCACGGAGGGAGGGGGCTGCAGGGAAGGGCACGTGTCTGCTGATTGCAGATGCTCCAGGTTGCAGGAACTGCAGGGGACGGAGGTGTGGACACTGCAGGGGGCTTTGGGATGTTTGAGCCCAAAGCCCCTGAGGGTGGTGCGTGAGTGAGTGCGTAAGTGTGCGTGCGTGCGCGTGTGTGTATGTGTGTGTGCGCATGCGTGTGTGTGTGCGTGTGTGTGTGCGCGTGCATGTGTGTGCGAGCGCGCGTGTGTGCGTGTGTGTGTGTGTGTGTGTGTGTGCGCGTGCATGTGTGTGCGAGCGCGCGTGTGTGTGGGCTTTCAGAAGGGCTCCTCTGGTGCTCCTGTGGATCAGGCTTCACGCAGCGCTGGACTGTCCGGCCTGCCGGCCCCTCTGTCTTCTGCCATGCAAGGAGACGGCAAGGAGTCAGCAGAACAGCAGATGCCAGGGGCTCCTGGCGGCTTCCCAGCCCCAGATCTGACAGACCCCTGACCTCTTTAGATGCGACCCTGTCTCCCCCTCTCCCCCTGTGCTGCTCTGCTCGGGGCCACCCTGACAGACATGCGCCATCCCTGTACTGAGGTGGGAAACAGCAAATCGTGGCTCTGGATTGGGGAAGCGCAGGCAGGCGAGTGATCCACGCTCTGAAAGTGACTCATGAACGCGAAGCTTTTTTCCTGATGTAGCTCAATGTGGCTCAAATACTCCTGTCAGACGCTCCAGCAGCTCTGTCCTCCTACAAACCAGCCAGGGGCCCAGAGCTGCGCACACACAGGTGTGTGTGTGTGTGTGTGTGTGTGTGTGTGTGTGTGCGCTTGTATGAAGGCCTTGGGTTGATGGAGGGAGTCCTTTGGGGTGACTCTACCCCAGTTCTTGAATAGAATTCTCCCTGTTGAACCCAGAGCCTCACAAATACAGGTGGTTGGGCTACAGCGGCAGGTTGCTCCAGGGATTTCCCGAATCTGCCTTCTGATCGCTGGAGAAGACCCCTGTGCGTGCTCACTGGTGCACCGACCCGTCTACAGCAGGCGTTCGGCCCCTCCTGCCTCTTCTCTGCGGCTCCTCAGATGCCCACCTGTGGTCCTGGTTCCTACTGGCCGGTGGTCTGCACTGTTATCCAGAGGAGAGAGCAGGTGGGGCATGCTGGGAGTTTAGGGCCCCTCGTGCCGGCCTCTGGCCCCGACGGGCCACCTTGTTCTTGGCTGTAAAGCATGAACTTGGGGGCTGGGCAGATGCTAGGCAGTGAGGTGCTTGCTGTGCAAGCTTCGGGACGTGAGTTCAATTCCCGACACCCACACAGAACGCCAGGTGGGGTGGTGTTGGGGTAACTCCTGTGCTGGTGAGGCAGGATGAGAGCAGCCGTGCTGGGATGGGTCTCAAGGTCTTTGGAATTCCTGACGGTCATCCTCCACTGCTGGAATCATCCTAAGGGAACACTCCTGCTGAGGAACTGTCTCCAGTCCTTCCAGAGATAAGAGGGCCAACTTCCCCAGAAGTGATTATGGAGATGAACTCTCCTTATCAAACAACTTGACCTCTAGCCCACATGGGCCCAAGAGCAACTGGGTTGGGTCCCCATGGGAATTAACCAATGGGAAAAAGCCAGTTTCCCGGGCTTGTCTAGGTGTATAAATATACCCAGCCCTGGCAACCATCTTGGGCGATCTAGCCCCTCATGGCCCTACAGTGCCATGAGTCTGTTTCTTATTCCTTGCTCCTCATGACTCCCATGCCTAGGCACTGTGAGTTCTCACGGGCTCCCTAGCCCCTCATGGTACTCTAGTGCCATGAGCTGTTTCATTTCTGCTTCTCATGGAAGCGCCCTAGCTCCTCATGGCACCCCACCTCTGGAGTCCATGAGTTCCAACCTTTCTCTCTCTAATAAACTCTATCTTAATCCTCTACACTGTATTCTGGTTTCAATCTTCGACTCCAGAACACAAGAACCCTATGACACTGGAACGGTCAAGACCATTTTCCCTGCAACACTGGGGTGGCAGAGACAGTAGGATTCCTGGCTTGCTGGCCAGTCAGCATTAAGTGGGGATCCCCAGTCCCCAATGAGACATTCTGCTTCCAAAACAAGGTGGATAGTTCCTGAGAAACAACACCAGAAGTGGACTTCAGGCTTAGGCACGTGTTCATACAACACACACACACACACACACACACACATACACACACACACACACACACGCTCACACCCTGGTGGAAGTGTGTTTTTGGACTCAATTTTCTGTCAACAATCCGTGGTTCTGGACTAAGAGGAACAGAGACAAGCACAAGTTAGTGTGAGTCTCTGGAGAAACGTGAGCAAGGATGCCGGATGCACGTAATCACCACCATTGATTTGCAAGTGCTGGAGCAGATCTGGGAGCTGAGAGGAGGTGGCCTTAGTAAAAGCTCACTCACCCCAAGGAGTGGGCAGATGCTATGTTTATCTTGATTTATCTGATAGGAACTCCTAGCCCCAGAGAGGTTAAATAACTTGCTCAAGGCCACAAAGCTAATATGTTGGGGTGAATCACAGATTTCTCTCTGAGGCCACCATTATTGTTGTTGTTGTGTGTGTGGGGGTCTGTGTGTATCCGAGGGCATTGTGTATACCTGTAGAGGCCCAAGGGTGACTTCAGGAATTACCCTGGATTGTGTCTACTTCCACTTTGCTTTGCTCTGGGGTTTCCCAGGCCCTGCCTTCCAGAATCTGAAATGCCGGAAATGCCTTACTATTTCCTTTCCTTCTGGCATTTTTTAACGTGGGATCCAGGATCTGAACTCAGTACCTTCCGCTTTGCAAGGCAGAGGCTTAACCCCTGAGCCACCTCTCCAGCCTGTATTATCATTGTTGTTGTTGTTGTTATTTTGAGATAGGGTCTCTTGTACCTCTGACCAGCCTTGAAGTCTCTTTTGTAGTTAAAGATGACCTTGAATTTTTTATCCTGCCTCCCACCTCCCGGATGTTGGGATCGCTGCTGTGGACCACTGCGCCTGGTTCAGGCCGTGTTGGTGATGGAACCAGGGCCTCTTGGCTGCTAGGCAAGCCCCTCTGCCCACGGAGCCTCCGCTTCTCAGAAGACCAGCGCTCAAGAGCGGCGCGGGTCTCCCCCAGCTGCGTGCTGACGACCAACTATCCTTTCCAGACATGTCCTCCCCCATCTCCGACACCCTGGCCATCTGGGGCTTGTCAACGGACCTCATTGCCCCCCCCCGTCCAAGTTGGCAAAACGAATGAGAGAAGTACAGATTCTTATGGTACAATCTTCACTTCTTCGTAAAAAAGAGAGCGTTTTGTTTTTCCTTCCTTTTTAATTTCTCAACCCAGAGGTCTGATTCTGTCCCCGTACGGGAGTTCAGAAACAGCTGCGCTTTAGCTAAATGTTTCACGGTTCAGCTGTTGGAATGAGATCTGGCATGAATGGATCGGCTGTGGACACTCCGAAGGGATCCCCCCCCCACTGGTGGAGCCAACTCTCAACACACAACCACCCCATCCCGAGAAACGTCGCTCCACCCACGCTCCAGGGCCTCGTGGCTTGCCGATGCGTGAGGCTGCATGCTCTCTCTCTCTCATTCACACACGCCGGGCTCAGCCGGCCCAATAAACCTGTCCCTGCCTGTAGAACCTCTGACCCCTAAAGACTCAGGCCGGTGGTCACTACCCTGCACTCCCATGTGACACGTGCATTTGTTTAAATGTGACATCCACCTTGCGGAGCAGCTCTGGGTTCGAGTTCACATACTTACACCACAGGGGCTCAGCAAAGGAGCTGCAGCAAACAATCGTGATCAAATGAACCTCAAACGTGAGCACCAACAGCTATGAGGTTCCCGTCCCTTGGCCCAGCGAACCAGGGGCAGAGATGGAGGGAACTAGACGCGGGAAAGAAAATTCCACAGACGTTAAGTGCTCTGAGATCTGTATTTGCCGAATACTGGAAAGAAGTTAAATGGTTATCAAAGAAAAACAAATTAGAAGCAAATCGTGCACGATGCCCGCGTGTCTGACCTGTGGTCCCCAGGAGGGCGCTCAGAGACTTTTTTCGGGTACATTATTTTTTTCTGTTTCCATGACTCATCTCGAAATCAAGCATTGGGCCCAGCTCTAAGGATCGTGACTCAGCCTGCCATCATCGAAACACACAAACTTCTAAGGAAACATCAGATACACAGCAAAGAATCAGTCCCGCCTCCGCGGGGGTGGGTGGGAGGGTGGTATATGGAAGTGTCCTCTATTAATAAAATGGTTATTACAAAACCACACACGATGTAGGGATGCGATGTAAGCACAGGCGGCCACACTCCATGTGGCTGGAATTCTGTACCATGCGGGAGCGGGAGCGAGGCCCGGGTGACGGAATAGAGGCAGGCAAGCGTTTGCGTGGCTGGATTACGGGAGGTTTCCTTTCAGCCTCATTACAACCATTTTCCAAACTCAGTTTTTAAGCCTTCCCGGAGGGTCACTGTAGGTCAGCTCCCATAGGTCAGTTGGGAGAGGGAAGAAGACTTTTCCTCCCGAGTGGGTGCGGTCCGATGCTTACCCTGAGTGAATCTGAGTGAATTTCTAAGACCGTGGAAGAACCGGAGGGGGGGCAGGGTGTGAGTCTGAAGTTCGAGGTGCAGGCAGCAGCCTCTTCTGGTCTGGACTCTGCCCTGTGGCAGAACCCAAGGCTCTTCCCATGCCACCACGACATCACTTGAGGGCGGGGCACTGGTGCCAGGTGGGGAGAAAGCTGAATTCTGGGAACCAGAAAAGACTCCGTGGCTGGTTCATCCTGCTAATAAAGATGAAGGTGCCCTTTTTTTTCTCCCTGTAGATGAAGGCTCTCGTCAAGTTGTCCCCAGGGGACAAGGGATGGTTAGGATAAGGATCCACCCTATCGCTTCCTTAGGGTCGGGTTCTCTCTGTGGACATGGGAGGGAGAGGCAGGAACTGAATGGGAAGGGGCCTGACGGGGGAAGGAGGAAGGCGGGGCAGAGAAGGGGGTCCTGTGAGAGGCAGGAGGCCATAGGCAGTCTATTGCATCCTACCCATGAGGTCTACGAGCCCAGGGATTTCAGTGTGTGCTTGGTGTAATGGGCAGTGGGGACCCTTGCAGGCTTGGGGGGTGTGTGCTGGAGGCACAATGAAGCAGAGGCAGGCAGTGGGCCGCTGGTTGATAAGGGAAAGACTCGAGTCAGCCCCATACTAAAGATGGTACCGCCTCTTGCTCTGTCTGGTCACAACAGTCTCCACCCATCCGGCTTCTGGGAAGTATATTCTTCCTCAGCCTCTAACTACAAGACTGGAAAAGCAGTGGAAACCTCAGGGATCTCTTCTCTAGGGTACCACTATCTGGTCCAGGACGGGCACTGGATACAAGGTCAGCCAATCAGAACTCTTCCTTGGGACTGTTGACCTTGAGCTAAGAAGCAGGATAAAGGTCAGTTTCTCTCTGTGCTATGAGGATGTGAGCGCGGGAGAGACCTGGCTCTACTCAAGGATCAGAGAGGTGACCTCCTAGTTCGATGGATGTCCTTGGCCACCTGTTTGAGGGTTCAGTCACCCCCGTCTGTTAGACCAAGTGAGCAACACTGGCTGGCTGATTTCTAATTACGCTAATATACAGTCTCTGTGGACATTTCCATCTGCCATTTTTTTATGTGGGGTCGGGGATCCAAACTCAGGAATTTCTGCTTGTAAGGCAGAGGTTTAACCACTGAGCTGTCTCTTCAGCCAGTACTATTATTATTATTAATAGTATTATTATTGAGATAGGGTCTCTTGTACCTCGGACTGGCCTTCAAGTCTCCCACGTAGCTAAGGATGACTTTGAATTTTCAGTCCTCCTGCCTCCAGCCGCGGGTGTCTTTTATGATTTGGATTCTGGACACGGCTCTCCAACCAGCCACGTGAGCCTGTTTGGGTCCACAGTCTTCGCATATGAGACACGACAGAGAACAGAATACGTCCTGGTGATGTGATGGCAGATTCGGCGACCGGGTTCTCGGGACAGACGAGGCGGCGAGGACCCCTCAGAGCAGGAGGGACCCCTCGCCGTCGCTGGTGTAGTGAGTGAAGTTGCTGTTGAGGATGCTCTCCTGCCGGCTCCGCGGGGACTCGGGCGGGGAGAAGCTGACCGGGAGGGAGCGTCCACACAGGACGGCCAGGCATCTCCCGTACAGGTGGCCGAGGTACCTCCGGAACTTCTCCCCGGCGAAGACGTAGATCAGCGGGTTGAGGCAGCAGTGGCTGAAGGCCACCGTCTCCGTCACGCTGAGGGCCAGCCGCAGGCGCCGCTTCAGGTCACAGCTGGGGAAGAAGTCGTAGAGTTTGAGGGTCTCCAGGAAGATCGTGACGTTGTAGGGCGTCCAGAAGAGGAAGAAGAGGAGGACCACCAGCAGGATGAGCCTGATGGCCTTGGCTTTCTTGCGGTTCTTGCAGGAGCACAGCGTCCGCAGGATGCGGACGTAGCAGTAGCTCATGAGCAGCAGCGGCAGCGCGAAGCCCAGGACGTTGGCCTCCACGTTGCGGAGCACCGGCCAGACGTCCCGCAGGACCTCGGGGTAGTCGCCCAGGCACTCGTTGCCCTTCCGCTTGGTGAACATGAACTGGGGCGCGGCCACCAAGATGGCCGCCGCCCAGACCCCCAGGCTGATGGTGACGCCGTGCCGCGCCGTCCGGCTGGTCAGGGAGTTGGCGGCCAGCACGATGGCCAGGTAGCGGTCGATGCTGATGACGGTGACGAAGAAGACGCCGGCGAAGAAGCCGATGAAGAAGAAGGCGGTGGTGAGCTTGCAGGCGGCGTGGTGCAGGCCTTCCTCGCTGACCACGTAGCGCGCCCAGAAGGGCAGGGTCGCCACGAAGAGCAGGTCGCTCAGAGCCAGGTTCAGCAGGTACACGTCGGTGATGCTCCTGGGCTTCCGGCCGTGGGCGAGGGCGAGCAGCACCAAGACGTTCCCCACCAGCCCGACGGCGAAGACCGCCGAGTAGAAGACGGACAGGAAGACGGTCCCGAAGGCCAGGATGTCGCCCATGGGGCAGGCCTCGGCCGACTCGTCATACTCGAAGCTGTAGAGATCCAGCTCCTCGGGCGAGGTGGACATGGCGGGGGGCTGGAGGGGAGAACACGCGGCCGTCAGTCCTGGGGGGAGCACTTTCTCTCTGCCCCCCCCCCCGGGAGCAGGAAGACACGAACACTTTTGGGGGTCTCTGAGATGTCTTTTACGTTCACATGCGACTTTGTGTGCGTGCGTGCGTGCGTGTGAAGGCCCAAGGGTGACGTCAGGAATCACCCTGGATCGCTCCACCTCCTTACTTTTTGCTCTGGGGTTTCCCAGGCTCCGCTCCCAGGGCTGTGGCTTCAGGCCACCAGCACATCTGCTTGACGTGTTTACATAGGATCTGGGGATTCGAACTCAGGTCCTTTTGCTTGTGAGGCAAAGACTTTAACCCCTGAGCCATCTCCCCAGCCCACATGCTGTCTGTCTTCTTGCCTGTTTTCTGAGACGGTCTCTTGAAGCCCAGGCTGGCCTCAGAATCAATATATAGCTGAGGGTGATTTTGACTGTGATTCTCCTGCCGCCGCCCCCTGACTTGCAACTGCAGGAGTACCCCGCCACGCCCTGTTTTGCACACGTGCCACTTTTCCTGCACTCCTGCAGCAGTTCAGGCGACGTCGCTGTGACAGACATGTTTGTCAAAAGAGGCATCAAGGTTCCTGAGAATTCAGAGAGGTGGGAGGAGCGAACCAACCCTCCTCCCCCGCACATGCTCAGTGAACTAGCCTGCTAGGTTGCATCTAGACCTTCAGAAATCAGGAGACATTCTTTTCCTGTGCCTTCTCACAATCCCTGCATCTAGATTGACCAATGTGCGGGTGGGAGGGAAGACCATGGAGGGACAGGGCTGGTGGGCTTGCGTGGGGGGGGGGAGCATCCTCTAGTCTCTTCCGTCTCCCCACCCTTTCTACCTTTGGGCCGCACCTCATCAATCTCCACTGTCAATGGGATTTAGAATGACCAAGGAAGCAGAATTCTGGGCAGATCTGTGGGAGATTTTTCTAGATTAGGTTAACAAGTGAGAAAGATGGACCCTCAATGTAGTGGTCCATGAGTTTAGGGGGGCCCCAGACCGAATTATGAAGAAGAAAGCAAGCTGTTGCAGTTTACCTGCACGGTGGCTGATAAAATCATGACAGAACAGCTTAAGGGAGCAGGGAGTCTATTCTCTTACAATAGCCCAGTTGCAGTTCTCAGCCCAGCTTGGCAGGAGAACACGCACCAACACCAAAGGGCCGAGGGAACTGGCCACATCATATCCTCGTAACGGTTGAGAGAGGGACCATCCTTGCTTGTCAAACCGGCATGTCTGGCCAAGTGTACACAAGGATGCCAACTTTCTCAAACAGCTCCCTCCATTTTATTCACCTGCCCGGGGACTTGTCCCACCCACCACGGGCTGGGCCTTCCCCATCAGCTAGACAATCTCCTGCAGGTTTGCTCTGGGCTTAACTCAACCACTAATTCTCCACAAATGTGCTCAGAGCGCAAACCCTCAACAGTCAAGTTGACACCTGTGCCTGACTGTGACATAAGCTGTGTTGGATTCATCTCTCTCTGCTTCTAGGCTGCGGATGGCCTGTGACCAGCTGCCCCACCCTCCCGCTGCCGCGCCCTCCCCGCCATGATGGACAGATCCCTCTAAACGTGAGACGCAATAAACCCCCTTCTCTCTAAGTTGCTGCTTCTTCGGTGCTTGGTCATAGCAACGAGAAAAGTAACACAGCCCATGTGCTGGGCTGATGCGCTTGTGTTACGGAGCCCAGGACTTTCCTGTGCATAACAGTAGGAAGTCCTCTTATGAGAGACTCCTCAGGCGCAAGCACACTGGGGGTCTGTTGTAGTTAAATACAAGCGTCAAGTTGCCGGCTGAGGGTTCGAGCTCTGGGCACATTTGTAAAGAATCAGTGGTTGACTTAGGCCCTGAGCACGTCTGCAGGAGATTGTCTAGCTGATGGGGAAGGCCCAGGCCAGGGTGGGAGGGGCTAGGCCCTGGGTAGATGATTAAGATGGAAAGAACTGGTTGAAGAAATTGGCAAAGTAAGATTGTCCATCTCTCATCCATTTGGCGGATATGGTGTGGCCAGCTCCCTTGGCCCTGGTGTTGGCGTGGGCTCTCCTGCCAGGCTGGACGAGGATCATAGCTGGATAATTGTAAGCCAGCATATACCCCCTGCTCCCTTAAGCTGTTGCCTGTGAATTTATTGACAGCACGTAGAGTAACTGATTCAGGGCCACCTTCCAGCCCTGGCCGAAGAGGGTGCGCTGTACGCAGGCTCTGCGGTCACGGCAGGACCAGCTGCCCCTGGCTGGCGGCTGGACCTTGTGGCCAATGCGCTGAGATGTCAGCAGTCCTGGCAGCCCAATACCCTCTCTCCGTTTCCCCGAGCAAACATGGGGGAAGAGAGTCAGTCGACCCTGGTCCGCTCCCTGCTGGGCTCTGCTGGTCGCTGACAGCATCGGCAGACGAGGGACCCTTCCACACTGCTCCTTGGGGCCCCTCCTGGCAGGTCCCGCAGATTCTGACAGTGTCCCAGAGCATGCCCCCTCCAGCTCTCAGCCCCCTAGCTCCCGGCCCCCCAGCCCCAGCCCCCCAGCTCCCAGCCCCCCAGCTCCCAGTTCCCCCCCCACTCCCGGCCCCCCAGCTCCCAGCCCCCCAGCTCCCAGCCCCCAGCTCCCAGCCCCCCAGCTCCCAGCCGCCCCCCCCCCGCTCCCGGCCTCCTAGCTCCCGGCCCCCCAGCTCCCGGCCCCCCCAGCTCCCGGCCCCCCCAGCTCCCGGCCCCCCCAGCTCCCGGCCCCCCCAGCTCCCAGGCTCCCCAGCTCCCAGGCTCCCAGCTCCCAGTTCCTCCCCTCACTCCCGGCCCCCCAGCTCCCAGCCCCCCAGCTCCCAGCCGCCCCCCCCCCCCGCTCCCGGCCCCCCAGCTCCCGGCCCCCCAGCTCCCGGCCCCCCCAGCTCCCGGCCCCCCCAGCTCCCAGGCTCCCCAGCTCCCAACCCCCCCAGCTCCCAGCCCCCCCAGCTCCCAGCCTGCCACGCCTCCTCCCTCATCAGAACGGAACACAGAGTCAGCTTTGCTTGTTTGTTAACCAAGGGAGTTCCCACACCCATGCTACCCTCGGTCAGGACGGTTTTACCCTAGAGGCGTCTCTGCCAGGGTGGCCGCCCACCCAGCCAGCCAGCCATTACCTCTCTCCCGGCCTCTCTGCCTGTTCCTGGATGGAGCAGGCCGAGGCTGCCCACCCTGGGCACCCTCAGGCTGCCAAAGACCCTCTTCTCCGGGGGAGCCTCTGGCTGTGACCCCGCTCGGTGGCATTTCAGCGATTGGAGCGACGTCACAGACACACAGCTCACGTTGGGCTCCATGTTGCTTTCGGGGTTGAGGGCGCAGTTGAGTCACGTCCAGCACACAGGACGCCCAGGGTCGGGTCCCCAGCTCCACAAACATTGGACACGCGGCGGTGCATGTGTGTAATCCCAGGACCGGAGAGGGAAGAGGACAGGAAGTCAAGGTCCTCTCATCCTTAGCTGCTTAGTGACTTCGAGACCCCACGCACAAAAGCAAAGTGTCAGTTTCACGAGCCTGGAAGTTGAGAGCCAGGCGGGCGGGAATTGCTAGTATGTACGCGGCGTGCTGTGTGCGGATCGTAGCTCTGCAGAGTGCATGTGAGCGAGGGAGCCCGGGCCAGCCACGTGCCTGGAGGTGGCCCAGCTGCCCTGGACAGGCAGCCATCCTCCTGCCTTTCCTCCTGCCAGCTTCTGTGGGCTCACAGATGCAGCCCACGCCTGCCGTCTCTGGCTGAGGAGTGTGCGCGGAGCCTCAGGCCAATGGTCGTCCTCTGCAAGCCTGGATGGGGCTGTCTCAGACGGACCACGCAGCTGCTCTGGGGCAGCTGGTCTGCTGTGTCCTGCACAGCAGATGCCTGCTGGACCCTTCGGCCAAGCCATCAGAGTGGACGCGTTCTACTTCAGAGCAAGCGTATGTGGGAAATCTGTGTTTGTTTTCCACTGAGATAAAAATGTGAAGCAGGGGGGAGTGAGTCGCGCTTTGCTAGGTACTTATCACTCTGGGACAAAGAAACTGCACTGTGGTGAATCCATATGTGTGTATGTGCAGTGCATGATGTTTATGTGATATGTGTGTGATGTGTGTGTATGTGCAGTGCATGATGTGTGTGGGGTGTGTGTATGTGCAGTGCATGATGTGTGTGTGTGATGTGTGTATGTGCAGTGCATGATGTGTGTGGGGTGTGTGTATGTGCAGTGCACGATGTGTGTGGGGTATGTCTGCAGCAGTTAGTGCTGAAGGGCAATTCTGGAGTCAGAGTCAGGAAGGAGAATTAGTTTTAGTTCTTAGACATTTTTCCCTCCATGTAACTATCCACTCCAAAGATTTTAAAACTGGCTGATTTGGGATTTGAAAAATCAATAAGGATGAATTATATGAAACACTAAGGCAAGTGTTCACAGAGTGGGCACATCCACGCACAGCGGGTGAGCACTGGGTCTGCCCTGCATGGAAGTGGAAGCCTCCAGAAAGGTCAGACGTTAGTGCTCCAGGCACGTGGACGGGCCGCTGTTTGGCCCAGGCTGTCGAGTCTTAGCACTTTGATAAACTCTGCTTGACCTCTTGTCCTCTTTGCCCAAGGCCCAGCGATCCTAGAATTCCCACGTCCTCCTTTCTCGGTAGGTGAGCAGCTAACCAGGCCCCATGAATATTGAAAGGGCCCAGACCCTCACCCCACAGGTCCCTAGAGGGAGGGCTGGGCTCACTCACACGTCCACCTCGTTCTTTTGGGCCAAGGTCTCCAGTCAAACCCAGAACTCGCTGACGGGGTTAAGCTCACTCGCCAGTTTGCCCTGGGGATTCCCAATCTCTGACTTCCAAGGCTGGACTTCCAGGTGGGTTACTCCACCTGCCTCGCGTTTTCTGCTGGATCTAGAGATCTGAACCCCCAGACCTTTGCTCGTGTGCTGAGCGCTCCAACTGCTGACCCCTCTCCCCAGCCCTGGAAATGGGGTGACTTCTGATGGTTCCTCCCCCTGGGGGTGCTCTGACAGCTCCGGAGGTACCTGGTATGTTGAATGGGTGAGTGTGGGAGTGAGAGACCCAGAGGAATAAGGAAGCCTGGGCCGCGGCGGCCTAGCAGGAACTCGCCAGCGCTCCGCGTGGGCAACACTCGCTGTCGCGGCTTCTGTCAAGGAGGCTGCTGGACCAGCCTGCGCTAAAAGAGAAGCTGCGTTCAAATAGGAGCCGCATGACTCCCAGTAGACGCAAGGTGGGCGCGTGAATGGAGCTTGGGGCGGATGAGCCCCAGGGCAGGAGGGTTTCATTCTGGTCTGAAACCTGACACCAGGGAAACAGGTCCCTTTCCCAAGTCAAGTCACTGAACCTGCTAACATGGGCAAGCGATCTTTCTAGAAGGATGGCTCGAGCTGGGGGCACCTTTTGTTTCTGGGTTTTTGGAAAGAGGTGTGGAGGACTAGCAGATCGACCCTTCAGAGACAGGGTGTGCCAGCAACAGATGGAGTGTGGCCAGCAGGTCAGGAGGATCTCAGGTTCGAGGCCGGCCTGGGCTCCACGTGGAGTTCACGGCTGGGCCGACATCAGAGGCCAGCCGGGATGGTGGCTTTCTTTTCCTTTCTGACACCCAAAAGCGAGTGTTAGGATCCGGCGAGACGAACATCCTCAGGGTGTCCTCAGCTAGCTTTCACCCCAGAAGGGTTGCAAGAAGCATGCCTGGGAGGTAGGAGAGGGTTTAGCGCTAAGAAATGATCCATCGGTCAACAGTCAAGGCCGTACCTTCCAAACCTGGGGCAAAAGTCAACAAGAAAGCAAGCTGCACGCGGCGAGAGCGAAGGCCCGACTGTGGGGTGCTGGTCTCACAAGCACGGGGAGCTGTGTTCAATCCCTAAACATCCACTTAAAAAAAAGGCAGATACGCCGATGGTGTATGCTTGCGAGCCCCGTGCTGAGGAAGCAAAGACAGGCGAATGTCTGGGGGTGCTGGCTCACCGGTCAGCCCCAGGTCGTGAACCCCTCAAAACAAGGTCAGTGGAATGGCATCAGGGTGTGCTGTGGCTTCCACAGGTATGGGCACACATGCATGCGTGAGCCTGCACGCACATGTCACCTCTCTCTCTCTCTCTCTCTCTCACACACACACACACACACATCCCAACAGGCACATGCACATCCAGCCTCTATCCCCCTTATGCATCCCCCCCGTTAGGTCTCCCCATCCTCTGGTCTCTCCAGCCAAGGTTTTACTCATGCTTGTTGAGCCAAGTGTCCCCCTTGGGCCCAGAAGCAGAGCTGAGTGTCCAGGAGAGACGTGACTTCTGCGTGACCCGCGACATCAAACCCCTTCTGCCCGCAGCTGTCCATCTCAGGCCGCTTCCTCTGGCCACTTCCTTTTCTCATGGCCCTGTGGGTGGGGCGGGGGGCACCGTCCCCATGTGTTCCAAGCAGCTTCCCGTTTCTTCACTTCCCTCCTGGGTGGGCCAAGTTCATTCTCACTGTCTGTCCTTTCGACTACTTTCTCTCTCTCCACCTTCCTCGGCCCCACATCCCGCGTGCTGATTCTAAACCCGCGCGGGGTCTTCTCTGAGGTTCCCCCTCCAAGCTCACGCGTGGCTTTTCAGTAGACGCTTGAGTGTCCGGGCGCCAGATGCCGTCTAGCGCTGAGAGAAGTGTGAGGCTTTTTCTGTTTCATTGGGATCCAATGTAACGAGGGAATTGTTTCAACTTCCTCCCGGGGATGCCTTGCTTCTGTTCGTGGTCAGGAACCAGAAGTTTCCATCAGAAAGCCCCGGGTTCCCCACAGGGTTTTCCTCCTGACATTCCTACAGTGCAGAGGTTCAAACCTAGGGCTTTGCCCACGCTAGGCAAGCGCTCCACCGCGGAGCCGCACCACACCAGCAGGACAGAGAGCTGTGGTTAGGAGTGGAGTTGTCATGGCAACAGACCTGCTACAATCATGCCGCTGACCGCCTGACCCCACACGAGCAGTGCACATCCCAGCCGTACACAGTGACCACCAGAAGCACACAGAGATCGAGCTGGCGTGTCCAGGGACGCGACGCAGCCAGCCTTTCACTTCCAGAATCATCTCTCCACCCTGCCCGGCTCCCCGGGCTGCACATCACTTCTCCGCTTACAGGAGAAGTTTGCAGAGGATCCTACGCTGCTCTAGAAGCAGGACTTGCAAAAACAGCCTGAGGGTCTCCCGAAAAGGTCCATGAATCAGCCACGCCGGGGCTGAATCTCTCCCTCTGGGAGTTGAAAACCCAGCAAGGAGCAGCAAGCGGCGACGTGGGGAAGGGCTGGGTAGTGTCTGCCTCTCCGGTCAGCACTAGGCTCCCCAGAATATAGTGCTCATTAGAGGGAGCGAGATCAGCGAAGTGCAGTGACGCTCACGTGCAATCCCAGCATCCTTTGCAAGAGGAGCTCAAGTTCACGGTCAGCTCGGGCTGCTTCAGACAAAGAACCAGACAAAACCGATGGAAAGACTTGGGGCCCAGCGGGTCGGGTTCCTGCCACAGGTGGAGGCGCCTCGAGTTCTATGTTAAGGAGTCGAAGGAAAAGCTTTGTCGTGTTTGCCTCATACCCCGAGTAAGTAAACTGACGGGTGGACATTCGCTCCTCTGGGGATGAACCCGCCTGAAATACGGTGGCGCTTCCACCTGGGGGGTTTATGCAGGACCAGTGCACACAGACAAATCAAAACATAACATCGAGAAATCCTCACGCCTCAAGTACCGGCCCCTCTGTCTCTCTGCTCCAAAGCCTGCCAGTATCTGGTTTGACACCCCTCCCTCCTTTAACACCCTCCCTCCCTCCCTTTTCCTCTTCAAAGTGCTTGTGGTATTTGCTTATTTCTGTCAAAGCACCCTGTGAAATTGTGAAAGGAAATGCTTTATCGCATCTTCTTAAGTAATGAAGAAAGAGATGGACTTGTAATTATAACATTACATAATCATCATATATAATAATCATATCAATATGAGTGTCACTGTATTTGAGATCCAGAAGGATCTGGAACTATTACATAGCCTGGGATGACCTCAAACAGCCTCAAACTCAATCTCCCGAGTGCTGCCTTTACAGGTAGAGGCAGGAACCCTACGTATACAATGATCAATTAAGCAAATATTTAGCAAATGTGTTTGCTCTCTGTTCATGTAAGATCAAATAAAATAAAAAATTAGTTATCCTTGCTGGAAATAAGCGAAGGTGGTTCTCTTCACCCTCTTTTTACTTTGAGTTCAGACAGTTCCTAATATCTCCTCTCTGAGAGTGTGTGAGTCCACTGAACACTTGTGGGGGTCTCTGGTCTGCTGAGTCTTTACAGGAGGCCTTTCCCCAGCACCTGGACACTGGCTGTTTTGAAATCTGAGCCACAAAGAGTCTAGCTAGCTTGGTCCCTAGTTTTTGTGGGCGAGCTGAGCCCTTGCTCCAGAGCCCAGCTCCCTGGCACGAGCCACCTTGTCGCCTAGGTCTGACTGAGAAGGGTGTCTCTTCTCTAGTCAATGCAAGCGCCCACCTGCACTGCAGGCAGGAGCTGGGGGAGATGGTATGGGCAGTAAAGTGGGCCCTAGGCGAGCCGCACAATCCAAGTTGCAGCCCAGAGTGTGCGTGGAAAGTCGGGTAGGAACCCTCGCTCAGAGACATACAAACTGTGTCTGGGAGGATGCGTTGGGTAAGTGAGCCAGGCTACAGGACAACTTTGTGTTTGTTTGTGAATTCGTCTCAGCATTTTCGGCAGCTTCCCGGCCACGCATTTTTGTGGCTGCAACCGCCATGTGCATAGAGGGTTATGTTGTGGGGATGACCACAGTTTATGATCATTTCTACAGCTGATGCGTATGTGGGCGACCTTCAGCTTAGACACCACGTCCATTGACTATGATAACAGGCGTGTACCACTAGCTTGCAACGCATCTTTAAAAAGATCAATGCTGAGTGAAAGGAGTCAGGATGGGAAGTGGGCTTCGTATGGTAAAAGCGGGCACACCTAATATACTGCTCGGGATGTGCCTTGAGGCTGAGCCAGGCTTTGAGGAGAAACAAGGAGAAAGCATTGGTTTTGCGGGTGTGTAAAAAGGAGACTGTGGTCAGGCGGGACTGTGAAGGAGGCTGCAGGGTCGTAGATGGAGGTTACGTGGGAGATCAGTTTTATTATGCTGTGTGTGTGTGTGTGTGTGTGTGTGTGTGTGTGTGTGTGTGTGTGTGTGTGTATGCATGAACATATGTGCATGTGGAGGCCAAAGGACCCCTCCAATGGTCTTTCTGGGATGCACTGGAGTCGCTCATGCTCCTGTGAGGAACCCCCATGAACTCATTGGTTCCCCAAGCGAAGCTCAGGTTCTTTAGCTCTCTAAGAGGTAGCGATTCCTCTGTTTGTGTCTCCCCAGGACAAGTTGCAAACACTTTCCCAAACCTTGAGTAGTCAAGTCTCACCTCTGTGCCCACAGAGCACCCTGAGGCTCAGCAGCCTCGCTGCTCCTCCAGCCAGGAGGAGCAACCCTAAAATTCCCAGAGTCCCTCTGCTCCGGACTGCAGGTCTCTGTGAGTCTGTGATTGACAGATCACAGGTCGGCACTGAGGGCCGCATGCCAGTCCGCCAGCAGGACCTCCTAAGAGCAGGCTGCGGCCAGGAAGGACAAGCTTCCGTCTGTCTGGTTCTCATGGTTTCCTTCCAGAGGCCACATTTTCCAGAAGCTCAGCTTTCTGATGTTGACCTCCGACTTCCACGTGCATGTGCACATGCAAGCACACAGCTATACCCATGTGCACACACATATATACCCACATGCGCATGCATGCACACATATTCTCACCACGGTTACAAAAGCATATATCAAAATCAAACAATGAATTATTAAATTATTAAAAATTTCAAACCTACGTAGAAGCAGAGGAAAACCCCTTGGTATCGACCACCCAGGTCTACCAATTACCAACTTCATCTCTAATGCTTCATCTATTTCCCATTGCGTTGTTTAATTTTACACTCAGACGTGGTCTCCAGGGGATAAGGATTCCTTTTAAAAAGAAATAAAGACTGATGGTTCAGGTAAAGTCACTAACTATGCAAGTCTGGCAACCTGCATTCTTTCCCCAGAACCCACGTAAAGGGAAGGAGAGAAGGGAGTCCACAGAATTGCCTTTGGTCCTCCACATGCACACCGTGGCACACCTGCTGACACACACGCGCGCACGCACACACACAACACACATACACACGCATGCACACACGCTTGCTCACACACTAAATAAAATTTCAAAAGATTTAAAAACCATCAGGAGAGGGACAAGAAGGGAGGGGACCAGGACAATCATCATTATGCTTATAAAGCTAGAAAAGTAAAAATAATTTAAAAATCAACACTAGGGTCCTATACTCACTCCTTTTTTTCCACTCATACAAACTTAACAAGTACACTGGTCCTCTCCCTCCCTCCAGTACCCCCCAACCCCCCTGCTCCCCCCTCCCCTTTCCCTTCCCTCCCCATCCCCCAGTGCCTCCCCCCCAGTGCCCCCCCCCCCATCCCCGGATCATTACTGTTTGAGATGGGAGCTCACGCTATCTCCCAGGCTGCTCTCAAACTTGTGGTAATGTCTGTCTCAGACTCCTAGGTGCTGGGAACCAGAATGCCCACCCTGGCTGGCAATACTAGCTCTCCTCTCCTCCCTCCCTCCCTCCCCTCTCCTCCCCTCCCCTCCCCTCCACTCCCCTCCTCTCTTCTACTCTCTTCTCTCCCCTTCTTTCCTTCCTTCCTTCCTTCCTTCCTTCCTTCCTTCCTCCTTCCTTCTCCTTCCTTCCTTCCTTCCTCCCTTCCCTCCCCCTCCTTCCTCCCTCCCTCCTTCCCTCCCTTCCTCCCTCCCTCCTTCCCTCCCTCCCTCCCTTCCTCCCTCCCTTCCTTCCTTCCTTCCTTCCTCCTTCCTTCCACAGCAGCATTCCTTCAGTATCATCAAATGTAATTTTTTACCCAGTTGTGTTCCTAGTAATGTCAAACATAAACTTTTCCCCACCCGATGACCCCTAATGTTCCTAACCACAGCCCCTCGCAGCAAGTGTCTGCAAATGTTCTAGTCCCCCCAAAGGTTCCACACTTCTGCTCCTTGGTCACATTTAGCCTGAGACACTGTCAGGACAATGGTCTGCCTTGTGCACACCAGATAAGCCAGCATCACTAGCCTACAGCCCTATACGCCTGCTCCGCCCCCCCCAACCCCCAGGTGTGGGAGGAGAAGTTCTTTGCCTACCTGCAGGAAAGGAACTTCTTCAGGAAATGCGGCTCAGTCGCCCTGTCCCGTGCAGGCCGGTCTGCACTTCTGGTGAGCGCTTCCCTCTCCCTCTCTCTGAGCGCATCTTTATTTGCCAAGTGAGCCAATAGTGTATGGTTTCCTGTGAGGAGACTATCTTTAGATGCCGCAGGGCCATGCACGCTCAGAAGCTCCGGGCTGGAGACCAGCTGACTAGTAGGGGGGACAGACCTGCAAGGAAGATCAGAGCCTGGGAGCTTAGCGCCTAGGAGCTGAGTGGGGGACACGGAGGGACGACTGGGGGGGGCGTTGCATTCCATCTCCCAAGAGCAGAAGCCCCCCCCCCCAGGTCAACGTTTGTCAATGGAGTTCCCAGGCAAGCTGCAGGAACGCCTGCTTTCTGACTCCTGAAAGGAAAGGAAGCCCCCAGTACCACTTCAGCATCAGGGGCATCCCCTGACCCTCCAGCCCTTCTCCTTAGCGTGGTCCCCAGATGCCTGGTGCCTGCCTGGGGCGGTGCAGGGGGTGAGGTTTTCAAGTTTGTGCGCTGACCTAGAACGCAGCCGTGACATTTAGCGCTAGCCCCCTCTCGCTTTGGAAGAAGTTGCTTCCTTTCTGTTTCCCGCTGCCCCGGCCTTTGGCTACCTTTTCCCAGAAAGAATAATGCAGCTGCAGCCCACCTGACATCTGACCTGAACCCCTTCCCGTACCCCAACAGCTACCTCAGGGTGCTCCACATCCCCATCCCCGACCTCAACTTCCTGCCCGGACTCCCGGACTCTTCCCTCACTTCTGCTTTCTCCTTTTAGCTTGCTACTTGTCTTGATTTTCCTCTGGCAACAGGGGCTCATCTCTCCTAGGCGGCTCTCAAACACCTTCATGGTTGAGGATGACCTTGAACTTCTCTTTCCTCCCGACTCCACCTCTCCAGTCGCTGGGAAGGCAGGCGTGAGCCTCCACACCTGTTCTCATGCATCTCTGGGGATCGAACCCAGGGCTCCGTGCAGGGCAGGCAAACACTCACAGCAGAATCACGCCTCAGCCACCCTGTGGGTCTTTCTACTTGCTGGAATCTGGCCGAGATTCTCCCTCTTGCCATTACACATCAGTGGCTGGGAAATGACTATCTCCGCCTGGGCCCAGAGCCCCCCATGCCCACCCCATCCCTTCCCACTTACCCATCTTCCCCATCAACCGCTCTCTACCCAGAAGACCGTAGCAAGCTTTCTAAGCTGCCAGTGGTAGGCGTTCCAGGCTTCCCTTCTTGGGAGTCTAACTCTTGCAAGCGCAGCCTTCACTCCAGGGTCCCTTCTTACTTCCCGCTGTGCTCACTGCCTCCCCCTCCTTCAGCAGCAGGTGTGCGGAGCGCGTCCCTTCCCTCTCACCTGCTTCTGGGTCCATAGATGCTGCCACGGCAGGCGACCGTCAGTTCTCTTCTCCTGCAGGCAGGACCTCTGCTCGGATGAGCATGCATGCGCGGGCAAGACACTCCAGGAAGGACCTCTGAGCTTCTGGACCCACTAATGTGTGGGGAGCAGAGGCAAGGAGCCGCGAGGCAGCAAAAGGACCCGCATCCCCCAAGACTGCCTTCTGCCGCACAGGCCTCAGGACGGGTCAGAAGAGGTCAGGGACCTACTGTTGAGAGGGGAAGAGACTGACTACTTCTTCCTCCTGCCCACCTCTGAGGGTCTGGGAAGGAGTCTCTGGTCCGGCCCCAGGGCGCTCTCCTCCACCTCTCCCTCTGGACACAGCCTCTTTCTCAGCCCTGAGCTTCATCCCTCTTTTGGCCCAGGCTCTTTGGCTTAGCCGCCATTGGCGTGGACGCCTCCCCTTCCTTTTTCTTTTGCCTCCTTTTGTATCCACATTTGTGTGTGTGCGTGTGTGTGTGCTTTGCATGTGGGCAAGTATATATGTGTGTACATGTGTGTGCAGGCATGTGTATAAGAGAGGACTTGAGTGTGTGTGTGCACACCTGTGGAGGCCCAAGGATGACTTTAGGAATCACCCTGGATTGTTCTACCTCCTTAGTGCTTTGCTCTGGGGTTTCCCAGTCTCTGTCTCCCAGGGCAGTAATTATAGGCTGCTGCCATGTGCAATTTTCCATGGGATCTGGGGATTCAAACTCAGGTCCTTCTGCTTGTAAGGTGAAGGCTCTAACCCCTGAGCCATCTCTGCACCCCTGCAGCTGGTTTTTCATCCCCCCTGAGCTCCCTTCAGTGGAGAACTGAGGGCCTTTCGTGGGGGGGAGGAGCAAGAGCAGGGATGGGGCTGGGGTTGGAGGATTAAGGGCAAGAGCTAAGGTGGGGAGGTCCGAAGGTGGAGGGGAACATACCCGGCCAGTGATAGTCTCAGTCTAGGCAGCCGAGGCTGAGAGGGTCAGCGAGGGCTGAGAGGGTCAGCGAGGGCTGAGAGGGTCAGCTTGAGCCAAGCTGCGTGGGAATGATGGCCGAGTGGTATGGAGGAGGAGCTGCGATGTACGAGACTTCCTTGACAACTAGGATGTGCCTGCCTGGGTCTGAGGCTTTGGGAGCCTAAAAATGATCCTAGTAAGGGCTGGAGAGATGGCTCAGGGGTTAAGCCTCTGCCTTGCAGGCGGAAGGTCCTGAGTTCAGATCCTAGACCCCACGTATAGACACTGGGCAGAAGCGGGGGAGGCCTGCACTTCTGGTCCTGGTAGGGCGGAGCCTGTGAATCCCGGGGCAGAGTAAACAAGGAGGAGGTGGAGGCGGTCCATGGTGATTCCCAAATTCATCTGTGGTGCTACACACACACACACACACACACACACACACACACACGCACACGCACACGCACACGCACACGCATACACGCATAATTGAATAAAAAAAATGATCCTAGTAGATTGTTGTGTGGTACTGCGTTTGTAATGAACAGTTTCCAGGTCCCCTGTGAGCCCAAAGCTGCATTATCCTAGTGTCATGGTTTGAAATGTGTCCCCCACAGTCTCATGTGTTTGGCAAGGTCATGTCACCTTGAGAGGTGGAGCCTTGCTGGAGGAAGGCAGTCACAAGGGTGGGCTTTGAGGTGGATTAGTCCCACCCTGCCTCCAGGAGAAGTCTGCCTGTGCAGCAAGCAGCCTGCAGCTCTCAGCTTCCAAGATGTCTGCAGTGACTTAGCCTCCTCCAGCTTTGGCCAGCCAGCCATGCCGCCTCTGCTTTGAGAGACTGTCCCTTCCCTCTGGAACCGTAAGCTGAATAAACCTCCCTCTGTCCCTTAAGTTGCTTGACTTTGGATGCTCTCTCACAGCAACAGTTAAGAGTGACCGTTACTCTTCCATGAGGGGAAACTGAGGCCTTGCCATCCATACATGGCAGGGCCAGGATGCCAATCGTCTGTGTTCCACCTTCTCAGGCAGTGTTTCTGCTTTCAAGGAGCTAAAAATAGATTCTTAGAGGGGGCTCATGTAAAGCCCTCTCTATGGCCCCCTAACAAGACGTACAGAGGAATGAACATTTCACCACGGCGGGAAGCAATGAGGAATAAGGTGCGTTAAGAGACCACAGGGTGAGAATGAAGGGTGAGAAATACCCACGGGCATTCTTGGAGCATCGTGCTGCAGAGTAACATGACGGAGATGTCTGCGTAGGAGCGAACCAGTGGGGTTTCACATGTAGCTCAGTCCGCAGAGGCTTGCCAAGCATGCGCCAAGCCCTGGGTTCGATCCCCAGGCCTGCGCGAGAGCGAGTGTGGTGTCTTCCCAGCATTCCAGAGGTGGAGGCAGGAAGAACAGAATTTAAGTCATCCTCAGCTACGTAATTAGTGTAAGGTCAACCTGGGCTACATGAGACCCTCTCAAAAAACAAATGAAAAATACCCCCCCATATCAGTCAACAGATGTTGGGGAAGAGCTGACAAACACACAGGTTCTCTGCAGGGTGCTCCGGGAACCCCATGGGGGTACTTCCTTCGCCCCTTACAGTGAGGGACTGACTATGTGCCCAAAATAATGAACTGAGGAGAGAAGAACAAGTCCCAGAAGTACAGGGCTGGAAAAGGGTGAAGTCAGGGTCTGAGTTCCTGATTCCAAGCAGGCAGCTGAGTGTGGGACTGGGGGTCCCAGACACAGGGCCCCCGTCACTGGGGAAGTCAGGAAGGAAGCTCAAGGGCCGCCTTACCTCCGATTAATCCAGAGCCACAGCCAGGAGGTTTCAGAAGTGCAAGATCTTTTTTCTATCTATCTATCTATCTATCTATCTATCTATCTATCTATCTATCATCTATCTATCTATCTATCTATCTATCTATCTATCTATCTATCTATTATCTATCTATCTATCTATTACCTATCTATCAATCATCTATCTATCTACCTATCTAGCTATCTATCTATCTATCTATCTATCTATCTATCTATCTATCTATCATCTATCTATCTATCTATCTATCATCTACCTATCTATTTATCTATCTATCTATTTTCTGATGAGCTTTTAAGTCAGCATGCAAGTGACAGTGGTCTGTGCACACATGTTAGCACACTCGCTTATTTACCCCTCCACCACTTCACTCTCCTTTTCCTCCCCTCAGTACCTGCCTTCTGCTTCCAAGTCCCATTAGCCTCCTCTTCCTTCCTCCCTTCATATTTCTTTCTCCCTTCTGATATGCTCTTTAGTAGAGATGTATACACACACGTGCACCCACACACACATATATCAATCTAGACTTCATGTGCAAGAAAGAACGTGTGCCACTCGTTTTTCTGAGCCTACCTTATGTCACTAAGCACAGGATCTCTGACCGCGTCCATCTTGCTACAAAATGTCACGATCTCATTCTTTCTAGAGTTAAATACTGATCCACATGCACATGCGCTATATTTTCTTGACCCATCCACCTATGGATGAGCATCTAGGCTGGTTCCTGAACTTAGCTGCTGTGGACAGGAGGAAAAGCAAGATACAGGAAGCTGGGAGATGGGACAGAATCTAGACAAAGCGAAATTGTCCTGTTTGTATCTTCAACTGAGGGACCCTTACCCAGGCTTTGTTCAGAGGTCTGCTTGGCAACGAGGAGAGGCACCATCCTTTTGCAAAGATGATATTGTGGACATTGTGTGACATTTGGAATGGAAAGCAGGTCTGGAAGAAAGAGGGTCCAGAGAGGGCAATGGGGGTGACAAAGAAAGAAACTCTCAAATGACAAAATAATCCAAATATAAAAAAAAAACTAAACAGAGGAAATGATTTTAAAAACAGCTTTTAAAAAAACCTTTAGAGAAAAGCAAACAGAAGAAAGGAAATTTTTTAAATGCACCAGGTATCAAAGTTTCTTAGAAAGAAAAATTTAGACATGCTCCACTAGTTGTTAATTTTTTCTCTTATAGTAAAGAAATACGGAGGCGAAGGCAGGAGGATCAGGAGTTATGAAGTTGACATTCATTGAAGCCATATATCCATAAACAGGGCTATAACCCTAAACAAGTCAACCTTTGTCCCCTTAACTGTTTGTTTTGTATTTGGAGACAGGGTCTTGCTTTGCTTCTTGATTGCCTCTTCTTGTGACCTGGACGACCACAAGGTGAACTGAGATCAACAGGGCAGCAGGGACCCCGCTGGCCATCTTTGTATTCCTCGCAAGCAGTGCTGAGTTCGAATGGTGCTCAGTAAATAGCTCACCAGTGAGTCAACACAAGTTGATGGCCCATCACATACATACCGTGACTACCAGTAAGTAGTTAAGGGGCAGGTCTGGGGATGTGGCACAGTGGTTAAGTGGTAAGGGCTGAAGTTTGTGGAGTTTGCCAGTTGTCTTAGCCACACAGGAGATGGGGGGAGGAGAGATCTGGGTGGGAGGGGCCTCTGAGCTCAGGAGTTCTAGGTTAGCCTGAGTTACAGAGCAAGACCCAGTTTCAAATCAAGGTAAATAGCTAAAGGGCAAAGGAGGACCCTGTGGAGTAAATGGACACCTTGCTTTTGTCTGCAAAGCACTTCAGTGATTCTGCAACAATGTATCGTGGTTTAGAAACAATTTAACCAAAATGAATGTTGCAGAGAAGAAGGATACATTTTCCCATTGGTCACATATGCTTTAGTTTTGCATAGACAACACATGAGCGTTTGAGATTGACCCTCATGAGTATACAAGTGGGTGCCTCTTTCTGGGTGTCTCTGTGTTTCCCCAGCACCTGCCAAGGCCCGGAGCAACAGGCTGGACATAGTGTCTCTCTTTCTGTCTGTCTCTCTCTCTCTCACACACACACATAGCTCCATCTGGTGGACAGTCCAGCGTTTGGCTTCAGGCTGCTCTGGCTCAGTGGGCAGGTAAAAGATTCCACAGAAACTTGACCTCCCTAGAGCCAGAAGCCTATACACACACACACACACACACACACACACACACACACACACACACACACCGTGGAACTAGTTAAAGAAACTTAAATGAATCTGGTGATTGCCAGAGGAGGAAGCAATCTCTAGGAACCTTCTCTCTCTAGGAACCTTCGCCGAGTTCGTGGGTGCATCAGGGAGAATTGGCAGGACAGGGACCCAGGGACACACGCTGTAAAGAGTGGCATCTTGCCCTGGGGGGAGCTAGAGCTCCCCTCCTCTGTTCTCCCTGGCTCTCAGGGCTTTCCTGAAGAGCAATCTCCTGCTAAGAGATGGTCTCCTGGCCATTCCGACCTGCTCTCTAGCAATGATTTCTGAGTGAAAACTCACACTGGTCTTTAAAAAAAAACCTTCCTTCCTTCCCCTTCCTTCCTTCCTTCCTTCCTTTTCCTTCCTTCCTTCCTTCCTTCCTTCCTTCCTTCCTCCCTTTTCCTTCCTTCCTTCCTTCCTTTTCCTTGCTTCCTTTTCCTTGCTTCCTTCCTTCTTTCCTTCCTTCCTTCCTGTGTATGTACCAGAGAGCACAGTGTGTCCCTATGGAGGACTAGGGGTAACTTTGGGAATTATCCTGGATTGTTTTTACTTCTTTTTTCCTTTGTTCTGGGATTTCCCAGGCTCTGCCCACCAGAGCAGGGAAGTGCAGGCCAGTCCCCTCCAGTTCTACCTGGCATTTTTTTACATAGAACCTGGGATCCAAACTCAGGACCTTCTGCTTGTGAGGCAGAATCTTAACCCCTGAGTCATCTCTCCAGCCTGACATTGGCCTTTTTAAACCCCATCTTGTTGAGTAATCTCCCTCTCCTTCCCCAAGAAGATCTGTTTACCATATTTAAAAAAAAAATGAAATCCAGGCCAGCTCAGGTGAGACACTTGATTATTTGAGTTCAATCCCTGGAAGTCCGCATGATCACATGATGGGAGGAGAGAGGCAACTTCTAAAAGTTGTCCTCTGACCTCTACCCATGTGCCAGGATATGTCTCTGTCTCTATCTCTGCCTTTCTCTCTCTCTCTCTCTCTCTCTCTCTCTCTCTCTCTCTCTCTCTCGGCAAAGACCCCTTCCAGGTGAGAAGGGCTGCTAGGCATCTAAGTCCACCCTTGCGTGGGTCAGGGACTCTCCTGACTCTCCACCCATCACCCTGTGAGTTGGGCACTCACTGCCCTGCTAGACCACAGAGGGCAGATGTGAAGTGCAATTCGCCCATGTCAGAGTACAGATGCCAGTTCAGGGCACAGCTGCTGGTGCAGCAGAAGCCCCTCCCCCATTCTGAATTGTAATGACTTTCTAAAGTCAGACCCTCAGCTGGCTGGAGAACTAAGGCAGTTGTTTATAACATAAACAGGACAAAGGGATTCCCAGTTTTGCAAGGAAATTTCATGTTCATCTCTTCTTTAAAAAATATTTGCAACAGGGGGCTGGAGAGATGGCTCAAGAATTAAGACTCTGCCTCACAAGCAGAAGGACCTGAGTTCTGATCCCACATCCCACATAAAAAAACACCAGCCAGAAATGGCAACGGCCTATACTTCCGGTTCTGGAAGACAGAGCCTGGGAAATTCCAGGGCAAAGCGAAAAGGAAATAGAAGCAATCCAGAATGATCCCTGAAGTCATCTTTGGTTCTCCACAGAGACACACAGTGCTCACTGATATACACATGCATGTATGTGCAAAAAATAAATAAAATTAAAAAAATATTTGCAACAATGAGAGGGGAGAAATCAGCTCTCTTTTTCCACCTGTGGATTTCCAGGATCGAACTCAGGTTGCTGGACTTGCAAGCAGATACTTTACCTGCTTAACCTCTTGCTGGATCTACGTTCATCTCTCTTGAGTCATATAGAGACCTTAAAAAGAATTGAGGAGGCACGAAAATCACTACTTTGAAACTGAGGACACGTGGGCTGGGGATGTCGCTCTGTGGGTAGATCGCCTGCCTGGCATGCGTAAGGTCCTGGTTTCGAGCCCCAGAACCACGCAACTGGTGGTGCAGTTCACCTGCGTGGTTGCTGATAAATCACCAGCAAACGGCTTAAGGGAACAAGGGGTTTGTTTTCTTACAATAGTTCATAGTCCAGCTTGACGGGAGAGCACGCACCAACACCAGGGCCGAGGGAACTGGCCACACCATCTCCACATGATGGCTGAGAGATGGACGATCCTTACTTGCCAGACCAGCATGTCTGGCCAAGTGAACAGAAGGATGCCAACTCTCTCAACCAGCTCTCTGTGATTTATCCAGGGCCTAATCCCACCCACCATGGGCTGGGTCTTCCCCATCAGCCTAGACAATCTCCTTCAGGTTTGCTCTGGGCTTAATTCAACCATCAACTCTCTACACCTGTGCCCAGAGCTCAAACCCTCAACTGTCAAGTTGACACCTGTGCCTCACTATGACACCTGGATTGAGTGGCGGAAGCCTGAAACTCAGCACTCAGAAGGCAAAGACAGGAACATCTGGAGTTCAAGGCCCATCCCTGGGTGCTTAGAAATTTCACGGACAAGTCCGGGCTACATCCATATGGCTCTGTCTCATTAAATAAATAAACCCAAGGAAATAGAGACACAGAGGCGGTAACAGGTAAACTAAGTAACAAGCGCTATTCATTCCACGCCAGGCTCCGTGCTGAGCGATTGCTGTGCGTTGTGGTTAGTTCTTCAGCTGCAGCGTTACTGTGGCTAAGAAGGAGACTCAGAGAAGTCAAGGGCATTTCCCCCCAAATCACTCAGCTTTAGGTAGTGAGAACGGGGTGCAGAACTAACAAATGCGATTCTCTTCACCCCCAAGCTGCTGCGGCAGATGCGGCACAAGAGCCAGGTACGGCCCACTCTGAGCCCACAGGCCTCATGGCGCAGCGGGTAGATGTCACACATCCTGCCCTCTCAACCCCCCATTTGGCACAGACCTGACAGGCAAACTGACCAAAGGAAGTGGAGAACTTCACCTGCACAAGGTGGCAAGGACGGGGGTGGGGGGATGGGAGGCGGTTCAGCGGGTGGTGCGCTTGCTACTCAAGCGTGAGGACCTGTGGTCAGACCGTCAGCAGGCACATGAAAGCCAGGGCCGGGCAGCGCGCCACTGCTGGAAGAAGGAGGGCACAGGGACCCCCAGGGTTTGCTGGCCAGCGAGATCCGGCTGAGTGAGAGACCATGGCTAAAAAAATACAGCATGGAGGGCCGGAGAGACGGCTCAGGGGTCTAGCCTCTGACTCTCCAGCAGAAGGTCCTGAGGTCTGATCCTGGATCCCAGGTAAAAACTGCCAGGTGGAAATAGCAGAGGCCTTCCTCTCCCTCTACTTCCTCTTCCTCTTCTTCCGGTCCTGGAAGGCGGAGTCTGGGAAACTCCAGAGCAAAGCAAATAGGAAGTAGAAGCAACCCAGAGAGATTCCCATAGTCACCCCTGGGTCTCCACAGGTGCACACAGCGCCCTCTGATACACACAGAGCGACACAATCACATAGAGACACACATGCAACAGGGGGCAAAGGAGGAGGATGCTGAACGTTGACCTCTGACCTCCACAGGTACGCACCACATGGGTGCACATGTGTGTGCCCCTCCGCCAGTAGACAAGGTCTGGGCTGGGTGCTGAGCAAGGCAGAGTCTCATCCAGGGGCTGCAGAATTGAAAAGAGGACTTGTGGGGGAGGGGAAACATCTCCAAAGCGCCCTTCCCCCAGGGTCCTGCCGAGGTTCATTATCTGCAGGAGTTTCAGGTAAGGCAGCCAGAGAGATAAGAACCCCCCACAGCATCCTCGGAGATCCTGGAACCCACGTGCTTACACAGAACCCCCATCCTCAAGACAGGCCTTGGAGACCCCCCCACTCTGTGGGTGGCCTGGTCACAAAAGAAGACCGGCGCAGGAGACAGCTGAGGAGCGGTCAGAATGACTTTGAGGACCCCCCCCCCCGAGCAAGACATCGTGCAAATCTCTCCTTCCTTTTTCTGGGGAACCACTATTTCCCAGCCTGCACCGAACTGGGTGACCTGTTCTGAGCAAGGCCCTGTTGGTTTCCACGGGCCACTCCACGCGGAGGTCCCCTGGGAGTGACCGCAGTCACATGCCACCCAGTCACCGACGGACCACACGTTCGATGGTGGTCCCGCAAGATGATATCGCCTAGTGACGTCAGAGGCTTTCTTCCTCTGAGTGATGTTTCCACAAGGACAGAGTCACCTGCCGATGCAGCTCTCAGATGCCCTCTGTCAAGGAACGCATGACTACGCCGCGTTGCCCGCTCACAGCGGATGACAGCGGCTGCTTAGGAGTGCGAGTCGAGAGCTATTTTTAAAAATGCTCTTCAGCCCTTCTTTCCACCCGCCCCAGGGCTGGGTGCTCACCAGAACAAGCCATACCTCAGTTTCCCCTTTGACCTCAGGAGAGGAACAATCTCGTCTTCTGGAACTTTCCTAGCTCTGAACAACGGAGCGTTAACTCTCGGTCACATGACCCAGTCCCAGCCCCTGTGGTCATGAAAGGCTCTTGTGGGTCCTGGGAAGATGGTTTTATGGTTCAAGCATTTGCTGTTCAAGGACAGGAGGTCAGGGCCCCAGATGACTCGTTAAAAGACCTTCTCTTGTGGACCCGAGAGAGGGCCGAGCTGCCGGAGACGCGGCCTGGTGGCCTCTGCAGCACTCCTGTGTCATGCAGGGGGGGGGGACACATGGGACGGACACGACAGGAGACTGTGGCCGGTAGGAAAAGAAAGAAGAGAAGAAAAAGTAGTTGAGGGGCTGGAGAGGTGGCTCAGGGGTTAAGCCTCCGCCTTACAGGCGGAAGGTCCCGAGTTCGGATCCCAGATCCCATGTATAGATGCCAGGCGGAAGCGGGGGCGGCCTGCGCTTCCGGTCCTGGTAGGGCGGAGCCTGTGAATCCCGGGGCAGAAGGAGGTGGAGGCGTCCATGGTGGTTCGCGAATTTGTCCGTGGTTCTACACGTACACACACACACACGCACATACGCACGCACATGCGCACAGTTGAATAAATAATAATAATAAAAAAAAATTAAAAAAAAAAAGAAAAAAGAAAAAGTAGTTGAGTTTAAACCCTGAGCAAGCCTGTGAAAGAAAGATCGTCTAGTGGGTGGGGAAGGCCCGGCCCATGGTGGGTGGTGTCTGGGCAAGGGTATGGACGGAGGGCGCTGGTTGAGGAAGTCGCCATCCTTGTGTACATTTGGCAGACACGCTGGTCTGGCGAGTGAGGATCGGTGTGTGTGGCCGGTTCCCTGGGCCCCTGGTGTTGCTGTGAGCTCTCCTACCGAGCTGGACAAGAGCTGTAATCAGACAATCGTGAGCCAGAATAAAACCCCTTGTTCCTCTTAAGCTGTTTGTCGTGAATTCATCGACAACGTGCAGAGCACCTGCCTCGGGGCTAGGGACCCCCTTCCTGCGGCACAACATTTAAGATGCCATTTTAAATGGAAGGTTGATCTGGGAGGATTTTGATCTGGGGGGATGGTAAGGGGACCCTTGCCTCATCAGAGTGCAGATGCGGAGAGGTGGGGGAAGGCTGTGATAGGATTCCGGGTCCTCCATCCCCCCCCCCCAATACTCAGGGCAGAGCCATTGCTTGATGGTCACTGCCCCTTAATAGCCCTTGCAAAAGCCTGTGCTGACCTGATCCTTAGTGCTAGGGGAGGGAGGGGTCAAGGTCAAAGACTGACTCCAACCACACTTCCCAGGCTGGGCAAAAAAACCGGATATCATTTCCAGACCCAGCCCCCTCAGCTCACCTACCAACCCTAAAGTTATAACTCCCACCCTTTTCCTTCTTCCAGGCCTTTCTCTCCCTTTTCCTACGATTGGCCCGGTGATTCTGGACTCCGTTAAAACTTCCATCCAGTCTGTGGTGTGACTGTATTTTGGGGATTAAACCTTACAGGCTGGAGCAGGCACTGGGCTGTGGGCTCTCTGGCCCCTTGCTTGGGAGCCCGGTGTAGAAAGGTTATGCGGCCGCAGTGTAGACAGGGCCAGGAAGTGTGGGAGCCCTGGTGGACGTTCACGTAGTTAGTATTTCCAACGGGCTGTCCCTTGACGGGAGACTAAGGACCCCCTCCTTGTAGAGGAGCACTGAAGAGAAGATTAGAGGTCTGCTTAAGAATTCTCAGCCCCTCTGGATGGGGAGACGGCTCAATGGTTAAAGCCTTTTGCCTCATAAGCAAAAAGACCCGAGTTCAGATCCCCTGTAAAAAAAACAAAAAGGCATTTCCTCAGGGAAATGGTCACATAACCCTTGGTATAGTTGGCAGGATGGTGACAGAGGGCTTGGGGAGAAGAGATGGTAAGGTCCTGACTGTGCGCATCCTGCAAGGGACTGAGGCTGACAGTCTGAGGGCGGAGCGCCCCCAGGTGGTGGGCGTGGGAATCTCCCGTGTGGCGGCCTGCCATCTGGCCCTGGCGGAGGCTGCGTGGGTCCTGCGAAGGGTAGTGAGGTGTGTGGCTAAAGCTGAGCATGCGGAGGTGGGTCCTCCGGGGACAGCCTTCCTGCACGTTGTGTGGCGTGGCAGGTCAGCTTGAGGCGTGGGCTCTGCTGCGTGGATATGACCACCCCAAGAGCAGCTGAAAAGTTTCAGCGTCCTTTGTTCTGCAGCTAGAAGCAACTGCGCCTGCTCCACCCCCTTCCTGGTTTGCTCTGGAGTTTCCCAGCTTTGCCTCCGCAGTTGGAATTGCAGGTCTCTGTCAGTACTGCCCTGCGTGTTTAGGAGGGATGTGATGGAACCTTTCACCTCTCCCTCTGGCTGCCGACTCCGGAGGTCACCCGACGCTTGGATGGACCTGGGCGGGCTTTCGGAGATGCTGCCCGTCCATCCTCTGCAGGAAAGGTTTCATTCCACAATGCTTATGCTCCAGTGTCTTACAGATTTCCGAAAACATCTCCCGTACAGTGAAAACACAGTAAACGCTTAATAAGCTATCCTCATAGGCGAGCAAGGACAGGTCACAGTGCCCGATGGGTTAATGCTCCTGGGACTTGGCCAGGGAGACCCCTGAGACCACAGGTCACAACAGCTATTCCCCATGTGATTGGCGGATGCTCACACACTGTGACTGGAGACACTCATGGGGAGAGAAAGCTGGGACGGGGCTTGGAGCGCCCTGCTCCTGGTTAGCGTTCAAGGACTGGGGAAGATGCTATCTGGCTGCTGGTGGGGAGTTGGGGGGCTTGTCACCGGCAGCCCTGCTTGGCTGTGGACCGTGCGTGCTGCCGTAGAGACAGGCTGTGTCTGGGGGCGCAACGACGGCATGCAATGGTGGGAACAGACGTCAGGTTTCTTATCAGCGTCAAAGTCTGCTCCCCTAGAGGGAAGGTATGTCTGATCCGGTCAGGCAGGATGGAAAGCTGCTGCTGCAGCTTGTAGGCTGTGCGTACATGTGTGTGTATGTATGTGTGTATGTGTGCACGTGTGTGTGATCTGCCGGTCAACCCGCCTCCCAAGCATTTGCGCTCACGCCTGTTGATCACTGTTACTGTCAGTCATGCACGGGGGCTTCCTTCTTGGTGGAGGGTGGGCTACAGAGATAGGAAACTGACGAGATCAAGTGCCTATGGCCGAGGCCTAATAGCCCCAGGCCCAGCCACAATGGACATCTAGATCATTCCCTCGGAGGAAGGGGCTGGAGGGCTGTGTGGAGTTTCTCCTCTGGGCACAGTGCGGGGCCATCTTGAGCATTACCCCAGTCTAGCAAGAAGGTGCTGTGTTGCAGCTCGGGGCTTCCACCTCGGAGGGGGCTCAGGAAGTGCTTTTATTATTATGTGAATATTTTTATTACTTTATATATCTTTCTAGTTCTACAAGCATATCGAGTGCTTATCCCTGCTTCCCTCCATCCCCCTCCCTTCCCCTCACCAATCCATCCCACTCCCTCCCGCCCTCCTGCCTGGCTGCCTCTGTGGACCCCAGGGTTCCCTCTGGCTTGTCTACTCTTGTGGGGGTTCAGGTCTCTGTGACATACCAAGTTGCCCCTCTTTTGGCCGCCCCACTGACAGGGGCGTTCCCCTTCGCTCATCCAGCTCTAGTCCTTAAGGTTCCCACTGTGTGTTCTCATCTCTCTTGAGTCCCTCAGCAGTCTATGGGGCGTGTTGGCTTGTCAGTCATGATGCAGGTCTGGGAAGCACAAGTCTCAGTGCAGTGAGCTCTGGAAGTTCTTGGAATTCACTAGATTCTCAGCCCCCCTCTCTACGGTTAGCAAGCGATCTGTTGTGAGGGGAGGAGACCCCAACAGCCAAGCTGCCCGGAACAGACCACCTTAGCAAGTCTTGCAGCTGACAGACAACTCCAGACTGCAGCTGCTTCTGTGAGTCTCGCCCACGGTGTAATCAACACTTTCACTGGTCGTTGATTTCCAATCTGGGGTGAAGAGATGTTTGTGTGTTGTGTCCCAGGAAAAGTGACCCACAACACTATGTAAAAGAAAAGCCAGGCGGCTGGGGAGATGGCTCAGGGGTGAAGACTCTGTCTCGCAAGTAGAAGGACCTGAGTTCAGATCCCCAGGTCCTGTGTAAAAATGCCAGGTGGAAATGGTGGTGGCCTGAACTTCTGGCCCTGGAAGGCAGAGACTAGAAAACCCCAGAGCAAAGCGATAAGGAGGCAGAGTAATCCAGAGTGATTCCTGAGGTCACCTTTGGGCCTCCATGGGTACACAAGTGTCCTCTGTACACGCACCCACACCCACAGCCCCCCCACACCACCACCACGTGCACACACAAAATCAATTAAAAAAGGAGAAGTCTGGCGAGTCGATCTCGCTGAACCGGGGAGCTCCAGGCGCGGACAGTGCCCGAGGACGGACCCAAGCTGACTGCCGGCCTCCGCACACTCTGTCCTCCCCACAGAATCACACGCACCGCAACCTACGCAGCAGAGAAAAACAGCCGCAAGCACAGCTCTTGAAGTGAAGAGTAACGAGCACTTTTCACTGGTGTGTGTGTGCAGGGTCAGAAGGCAAGTTTGTGGAGTCGACGCTCTCCTTCTTCCACCTTTACGGGGTTCCAGCGTTTGAACTCGGTCTCCAGGCTTGAGGGCAAGCGCTTTCACCCACTCGGCCACCCTGCTTGATGGACCCTTACTTAGAACATTTCATGGTAAATCCCGCCGAAGGGGAGGGAGCTTCCGGAAATGTCACATCTTCTGAGGTACAGGACCAGAATGGGGACAGCTCTATTTTACTGCACGTTTTGAGCACCATTGTTTGCAAATGTCAGAAATAGTTAAAATGTGCCCACACTGGGACATCCCCTCCCTACTACTTTTTCCTCCGAAGGGGGGAAAATATGAATTAACCTTTATACAGTTCAAAGGTCAGATAGTCATTTATATTTCTGCCTTGATTTTTATCTGAACCCCAATTATCTCGGAGTCCTCATCGAACTGCCTGACTCATCTGGAAACTTGATGAGTGGTGTTTTGCCACCTCATAGATTCTTTTCTGCTTCTCTTACTTTTTATTGAATTTGTTCGCTGACAATTTTGTATCTGCACGTAGTGCGTTTTGATCACGGTGACGTCCTCATCCTAGCCCCCCTCCCTCACCTGTAACCCCCTCACCCAGCGCTCCTTCCTGTAAGTCTCTCTCCCGTATACATTCCTGCCTCTTGGTTTTATTTTGGGAGCCATTGAGTTTAACCGGGGTTCTCTGTGTGAGCTTGGATTTGGAGCTATCCATCAGAGCCAGGAGGCACATTGGTAGATACAGGAAACGAAGACAATAGGGCTAGAGAGATGGCTCAGGGGTTAAAGCCTCTGCCTAGAAAGCAGAAGGGCCTGGGTTCAGATCCCAGATCCCATCTAGAAAACGCTGGGTAGAAATGGCAGCAGCCTGCACTTCTGATCCTGGAGTCTGGGAAACCCTAGAGCAAAGGAAAAAGGAAGTAGAAGCAATCCAGGATGATTCCTAAAGTCATCCGCGTCCCTCCACAGGGACACACAGCTCCCTCTGAGACACACACACACACACACACACACACACACACACACACACCACACACACTGAAGAGAATGACCGCTTTTCTCCCAGAATCCTTCACCAGCAGCTGATAGTTCCCCTGAAAAAGGGGCCATGATCCGAAAAAGGGCCGTGATCCTCCCCCTGATGCATGACTGACCGTTGGTTCCCTGTGGGCCCAGGGCAGGTGGCCGCAGCTGCTGCGAGGTCAAGGCTACATGGCTGATGTCATAGTTGGGCACAGGTGTCAACTTGACAGTGGAGGGTTTGAGCTCTGGGCACATTTGTAGAGAATTAGTGGTTGAGTTAAGCCCAGAGCAAACCTGCAGGAGATTGTCTAGCTGATGGGGAAGACCCAGCCCATGGTGGGTGGGATTAGGCCCTGGATAAATCACAGAGAGCTGGTTGAGAGAGTTGGCATCCTTCTGTTCACTTGGCCAGACATGCTGGTCTGGCAAGTAAGGATTATCCATCTCTTAGCTGTTATGTGCTGATGGTGCGGCCAGTTCCCTCGGCCCTGGTGTTGGTGCGTGATCTCCCGTCAAGCTGGACTGAGAACTGTAACCAGGAGTCGTAAGAGAATAAACCCTTGTTCCCTTAAGCCCTTTGATGGTCACTTATCAGCAACCATGCATATGAACTACAAGAGGGTGCGCGCATGTGTGCTTGGCGTGTGGGTGGGGCGCGCTTGTTCGTGTAGCTCCACGTGAAATGCACACAGGTGCGTGCCTGTGAGGGTGCTGAGGACAATATCAAGAATCATCCCCCATTGCCCTTCCGCCTTTACTTTTTTTTTTTTTTTAATTTTTTTTTTTATTTATTCAATTGTGCGTGTGTGCATATGTATGTGCGTGCGCATGTGTGTATGTGTGTGTAGAACCACGGACGATTCGTGAACCACCATGGGCGCCTCCACCTCCTTCTGCCCCGGGATTCACAGACTCCGCCCTACCAGGACCAGAAGTGCAGGCCGCCCCCGCTTCCGCCTGGCATCTATACGTGGGATCTGGGATCCGAACTCAGGACCTTCTGCCTGCAAGGCAGAGGCTTAACCCCTGAGCCACCTCTCCAGCCCCCCACCTTTACTTTTTAAAGGTTGGGTCTTTGATTAATACCAGAGTTTGCCTATAGAGCGAGTCTGGCCCACCCACTGGGGATCCTTGGGGTCTGCATTCTTGGCTGGAAATGCAGGAGGCTCACTACATTCACCTGAGGTTTTGAACTTCAGTCCTTTTGCTTTTAAGACAAGTAACCCCTGAGCCGTGGTCTAGCCTTGTGATCCATATTACTTTGAAAATCAATCTTGACCCCATCGAGATACAATTAGATACAACTAGATACAATCAGATACAATTAGTATAAATCCTGAAAACAATGTCACACAGAAAGCAATTCATGGAGTTGTTTTCCATAGACTGGCACTTAGTCCTGGCCACCGCACATTTGCACAACTTCCGTAGGATTCAAGTGGACCGATCATGCAAAGTGAGGGGGTCCCTGAGAGAATTTGAAGTCATGTGTGAGGTTTAGGTGGGGTCTGCCTGTCGTTGACCGTGCTGTTCCAGCATCTTCTGTTAGAAAAATTTTACCTTTGATCAAACTAAAATTAAAGCTTCCACACGATCCAGCCAGGTGTGGGAATCCAAGTGTGAAGGAATCCAAGTCAGTGACGGACAGATTTGCTGGGACAGTCCTGGAAGTGTCAAGTAAAGACTGGGCCTTGGTGCCCACGTGAGTGTCGTGATTTCAATGTAAGCAGCCCCCACAGGATCATGTGTTTGCATCCTTAGCCGTTAATGTTCTGGAAGGATGTGGCACTTACATCCTCTGATCAGGCCCAAGGTTGCCCCCTGTGGTAAATTAGTTCACCATAGGAAGCCAACAACTCCTGCCCAGTACGAATGATTTCCTTGAAGCAGAGCCTGATTGGACTAGAAGAGAAATAGACACACCCACATGTATAACTAGAGACTCGGACGCCACTTCCTAAGTGTGTGTGTTGGGGTAGGGGGAGTTTGGAGGGGGACCCCTGAGTGCTGGAGCGGGCTGATCCTGGGAAAAACACTCCCAGGCCTCGGTTGGCAGTGGACTAGAAGTTTTTCAAACGTGTTTACAGCTTGGAACTATGTTGGGTGTGTGGGTGGTCCCCCCAATTCCTGAACCATTCTCAAGTCACCTTTAGGTGCACAATTAAGGCTTTTTAAAAAGTCTCTCTCTTTTTTAAATTTTAAAAAAATTATTATTTATTCAATTGTGCGTGTGTGTGCGCGCACGTGTGTGCATGCGCATGTGTGTGTGTGTGTGTGTGTGTGTAGAACCACAGGCGAATTTGGGAACCACCATGCACGCCTCCACCTCCTCCTTGTTTACTCTGCCCCGGGATTCACAGGCTCCGCCCTACCAGGACCAGAAATGCAGGCCGCCCCTGCTTCTGCCTGGCGTCTATACGTGGGGTCTAGGATCCGAACTCAGGACCTTCCTCCTGCAAGGCAGAGGCTTAACCCCTGAGCCACCTCTCCAGCCCCCTTGTTGAAGCATTTTTATGATGGTTACTTTGAAAATTTTGCTGGAACAATCTTGCATCTTGTTGCTGTAATCCATGTGGGTGTGACTGGGGATCGAACTCAAGTCACCGGGCTGGCACACAGCACCTTTGCTGCGGAGCCAGCTCACTGACACAGCTTCCTTCTGAGACGGGACATTATTCTTCACTGTGTCTGCCACGGTCAACCTCTCATGCACATGTCGTCAGCCGTAAGCATTCTGTCGCAGCCCCGTGGCCTGCCGAAGCACTGAGCCATGGATTTGCAATTCTGCTTTCCTCTCTGTCATTGGGATCCGGCCACTTGTACATTCCGGCGAGCTCACCTGTCGCTTTGCATTTTAATATTGTGTTTTCAGTTGCGCTCACCTGTCGCTTCGCTTTTTATTATTGTGTCTTCGGTTCTTAGAGTTCCGTTTGAGTCTCACTCACGCCCTGTTCTTTCCACGAGGCGTCTGCTTTCCTTTCAGCCAGTTGCCCTGGAAAGTTTTCATGAAGGCTACGTCACGGTCTCCGTCAGGTAATGCTCTCGCATCTGGAATGTTGGCAATTCACTGTCTCATTGACGCGGGGTAAGTTTTCTCAGGTCCTGTCTCAAGGCTCGCAGCAGCCTTGGACAACGCTGGGTTGGGGTCCTGGGCTGAATAAGGACAAAGGGAGCTGACGGATGCCCTGTCCGCTGTCCCCCATCTGCAGGGAAGAGCTTCTGCTTGATGCTCACTGCCCGCTAAAGGCCCCTTGGCGCTTGCACAAGCCCCGATACCTGATCCTTGGTGGCAGAAGGACAAAGTCAAGGACTGACCCCACCACACCTCTTGGGCTGGCAAAAGACCAGGATCTGGAGCTGGAGAGATCTCAGGGGTTAAGACTCTGCCTCCCAAGCAGAAGGTCCTCAGTTTGGATCCCAGGTCCCAGGTAAAAACTTCAGGGAGGAGGGGCTGGAGAAGGCGGATCCTGAGTTCGGATCCTAGACCCCACATATAGATGTAGGGGGGAAGGAGGGGGGGAAGCGGGGGCGGCCTGCGTTTCTGGTCCTGGTAGGGCAGAGCCTGTGAATCCGGGGCAGAGTAAACAAGGAGGAGGTGGAGGCGTGCATGGTGGTTCCCAAATTCGCCTGTGGTTCTACACACACACAGACACACACACACACACACACACACACACACAATTGAATAAATAATAAAAAAAATTTAAAAAAACTCCTATCTAGTCCGTGGTGTGGCGTGTTTGGGGGGCAATACCGTGCAAGCACCAGGATTTCTCTCTCCAACTGCGGATGCCATGTGACTAGCTGCCCCCCATGCCTTTCCCACCGTGGACTGCACCCTCCATCTGCAGCCCTAAGAAACTTTTCTTTCCTTCGAGGTGTTTTATCACAGCCACGAAAGAGTAACAAATCCACAGAGACCTGAAGACAGAGGCATGGTTTCTTTTTTTAAATGTTTTCTTTATGGGGGAGGGAGGGAGAGAGAGAGAGAGAGAGAGAGAGAACACGCATGCCATGACGCATGGTGGAGGTCAGAGGACAACTGTCACAGTTGGTTCTCTCCTTCCACCGCGTGGGCTCCTGGGGCTTGAGCTCAGTTCTCCAGCTTGAGAGCAGCCCCTGAGCTGGCCAGCTCCATTGCAAAGGTGTCTGTGCAGCGAGGCCGTGTGGCTGCTAGGAGCTGGCGTGTGGGTGCAGCTGACAGACGGTGGCTTTAGGTGAGCGAGGAGGAGGCAGGAAGCGTGGGCGTCTCTAAGCAAGGGCTTCATGGGTGCCGTCCCCATCTCTGGCCTCCCCCCTCCTCCGTCTCGTGGCCTTTCCCAGGTCTCTGGCCCCTGTAGGCCTCAGTCTTCCTCTTCCTCTCACCCTCCTGCCTCCCACTTCCACTTCCTCCTTTGCCCACAAGACCAGGCAGACAGGAAAGCTGGACCCGGTTCCTCCAAGGGCACAGCCATGACGCCTGACGGTGCTGTCGCCCTGTGTGGCGAGGGCTCGCGTCACTCTTCTGGGACCAACACCCCTCAAAGTCATCCCTCTGTCCAGCGTCGGGTCCACCCGGCTGCAGCTGTGTGCGGCTTTCCTGTCTGACAGATGCGCTGTGGGTGTGACGTCATCCCTGAGTCTCTCCTACCACTGGCTTCTGGGGTCCAGAAGAGGAGACCCAGGTGAAGACCGTATGGTGGGATCCAGCAGCACCCCTGCCCCCCACCATCGCCCCTGCCTCGCCACATTCCACTCAAGCCAAAGGACATATTCTCCCGGCTCCCAGAAGCGCCCAGGCTCTGGGGCGATGCCTTGGCTGAAAAAGGCTGCCTTGGGGCTTCCTGATCTAAGGGGGCCAACACTTGGGTGCAGAGTCCTGGCATTCTCTCCCTGCTTGCCGCATCTTGCAAGGGTGGTCTCAGGGTCAGTATTCCTGTGGGGGGAGCTGAGATTCCACAGGGACGTCTCAGCTCAGCGATGCCGTGTCCACGCCCTGTGCTGACTCCCAAACGCCGACCCCCAAAGCAGCAAACCGCCTGCTCGCCGCCTCCAGGAGAGCCTCGTTTTCAGAAGGCAGTGCCAGGTGGGGGCCGAGAGATCCAAGGCAGCAGCCCCCATGGCCATCTGGGCTCTTCATCATTCTCAGGGTCGGAGATGACCTGGGTTCGATCCCCAGAATCCACGAAGAAAAGCCGGATTCGGTGCGGTGCATCCGGAACACCAGAGAGACCGAGCTGAGATGCTGATGGGGGCAGGAGAATCCGCGGAGCCCCGTGGGCAGCCGGCCAGGCCAACTCAGCAAGAGAGACCTTGCGCCCAGAGGGGAAGGAAGGCCTGGCTCAGTGGCTCAGTGGGGAAGGCGCGTGGCTGCAAACCTGGGGACTTGAGTTCCACCCCTGGAAGCCCATATGGCAGAAAGAAAGTTGTCCTCTGACCTCCACTGACATCATGGCATGCATATGCACGCTCTCTCTCTCTCTCTCTCTCTCTCTCTCTCTCTCACACACACACACACACACACACACACACACACACATACACACACAAGGTAGACCTGAAGACATGTACACGTGCGTGCCTCACTCCTGTATATAAAATAAAATAAAACTTTCTGAGCACATCACTAAATCCGCACCAAATTAGTCCTTTCAGTGAGTTCCTTTTTCATTTTTGAGTCTTAACCCCTGAGCCATCTCTCAAGCCCCTTTTTTCATTTTCTACAGAGTTGCACGTGCTGCCGCTGGGTCTCAAGCCCGGGTCCTCCAGCAAAGGTCAGTTGGACCCAGTTGGACCCTTCTCCAGAGGGCTGCCCCCCCCCGCCCTCCTGCTGCCTCTTGGGTAAGTGTCATCACACGCTGGGCTGCTGCTGCGGCGTCGCTATGGAGATTTCACGCTGTGGGGTGGGAGCACTGAGGAGGCCGGGGAGGAGGAAGCATCTCCGCACAGACTCCCCTTACGCTCCGCTCCAACTCACTTCTCAGCACGGGGTCGCTGACATGGAGAGACCCCAGAGGGTTCAGTTTCTCTGACACAGGACTGGGGTTCCACAGGCGAGGTCCTCGGGTGCCGCCTTGAAAGGGGGGCTTGTGCTCGGGGCTGCTTTTGCAGACCACCTCCTTGCCTGTGGCATCTTAGCTGCTCCGAGAGACTATACAAGTCACTTCACTGTCCTCTCACCAAGCGACCAGGAAGCCGGAGGTCTGGGTGCTGCGCCTCCTTCCACAGACCCAAGTGGTCCCCGGGTTTTCAGTCCTGATTCTGTCCCAGTTTGTCTTCATGTTGCCGATGGAAACATGCAGCTCATTGACTCAAGGGAACAAGGAGTTCTGTTCTTGCTAATGATTCGGTTACCTGCTAGACTTTAAGTCTGCCAAAGTATTCCAGAGTACTGAGCCAGGTCTCTCCGTCGTATCCACCTCCCAGGAACGATCTGTCTCATTGGCTCTGAGCTGGGTCTTCTCTCATCATCAATGAGCCAATCTCCACAGGCGCTCAGGCCTTGCCTTAACTGCTAGCTCTTCACAACTGCATTCAGAGACTCGGCCCTCGGCCATCAAGCATCTGACTAGCACAGCTTCTAGCTCTCAGGCAGAGTGCCAGGGGAAAGAAGCTGTCAGCCCTACTAGGAGTCAGGGGAGCCTGGAGATGGTCGAGGCCATGAGATCTGGTCCTCAGCAGCACCACAGTGGATGGTGACTCCTGATCTAGGGTAGACAGGACAGACACTGGCCTGTGTCCACGCCTCCACCTGCCACTTTCTCCTTGTTCCAAGAGAGCCACGCCACTGAGACGGCTCCTGGAATCTGGACGCTGCTGGGACCAAAGGATGCTGGGGCCAGAGGATGCTGAGGCCAGATGGGGCCAGAGGATGCTGGGACCAGAGGCTGCTGGGGCCAGAGGGATGGGCACTGTCCTTATCCTGCAATCATCTCATGCAAGAAGACAACCTCCGGTGACCCAGGAGGGAAGTGTGAGGTGCCCTGGAAGACACGGGGAGCTCCAAAGCTGTCATCACTAGCTGGACTCAGACAGCAGCTCCCAGGCAGCAATCCCTTCCTGGGCAGGTCACCCTTGGACGCTACACCCCGCTCCACCATGGGCACTGCTGCCCATGCATTGCATCAGCCCCTCAGATGCCCTCTGCTCCTTCCCTCTTCCTGCTGCTGCCCCACGCTGAGGAGGGAGTGGCAGAGTGAGCTGGGAGAAGACGTGGAGGAGTGAGGCAGGGGGATGGGGAAGAGGTTGGCCTCCCTTCGTTCCCAATGCAGGAAGACCCAGACTAGAGGACGGGATGCTGAAGTGGGCACAAACGCTCAAGCCCCAAGATAGATCACTAGGACTGACCTTTAAAAAATAGCCTAAGGGCTGGGGGGATGGCGCAGGGGTCAAAGTCATTGCCTGTAAGCAAAGGGACCTGAGTTCAAGCCTCAGATCTCTATGAAACTGCTGGGTGGAAATAGTAGCAGCTTGCAATTCTAGCCCTGGAAGGCAGAGCCTGGGAAAGCCCAGAGCAAAACAATAAGGAGGTAGAGCAATTCAAGGTGATTCCTGAAGTCACCCTTGAGTCTCCTCAGGCATGCACACTCAAGTACCCTTTGGAGCACATATAGACACACGCAGAGAGAGAGAGAGAGAGAGAGAGAGAGAGAGAGAGGAAAAATACTCTGAATTGAAGAGCATTGATTCCCAAGTGACACTGAGAGATACATGGCGTGTTGGAGAAGTGACTCGTGTAAATATGGTCGGAGCCCACAGTACAGATCTGAAGGGATGGAGGGAAGAAAAAGTCATTTTCTCTAGAGTCCAGATGGTTTCATTCAACCAGTAACCATGTCGCCTCTGTCTTTTTTGCTTGGTCCAAATGGAATATCCCAAAAATTCTACACGTATTTCTAGAATTTGTTCGGAGCCTAGAAGAGAGGAGGGTGTGATTGACGGGTGCCTTGAAATCCCCTACAGCCAACGGGGCCCGTCCCCTGGGAGCTGACAGCTTCCAACGCAAACTGAGCGTCTGCAGCAGGGTGTGTCTGCTGCAGCCTCTGGGCCCCTCAGAGAGGCCCCCAGGCTGAGCGGGGGAACCCGCAGCCCGACGGGAAGCTCTGCAGCTATGAACAGCAAGGCTGCAGCAGACACAACGGGTCGCCGTCCTGACTGACGGCAGTCCGCAGCCATCAGCAAGCGGCAGAAACTCCTTTGAGCGGTCCAAGTTGAGAGGCAGGAGCTGCGGCTTCTGACGCAAGGCTTCAAAACTTTTAGACATCCAAGTCCCCTGGGACTTTGTCAAACGGCAGTCGGGGTGGGGATGTGGTGGGGGGCCATGCTTTCTTAGCCAGGCACAGAAGCCCTGGCTTGGATCCCCAGAATCACACAAACTGGGCTGGGGAGATAGAGCCAGGTAGACCCTGGGACTCGCTGGCCAGTTTAGCACAATCCGTGGGCCGCAGGTTCACAGAGAGACCCTGTCTCAAGAAATAAGGTGCTGAGGCATTGAGAAGCCTGTCTGACCTTGACTCTGGCGGGCTTTTACATGTGAGTGCATGCACACTCGCGCACATGTACACACGTGTGCACGCACATGCACGCACTCATATGTGCACACGCACACGCAAAATCATGTGGAGGTATTTCCAAAATACTCAGAGGCTCAAACTGAAAGAAGGGACCGATACTGATATTTTTCAACACCCTGCCCCCCCAATTCTATAAATGAGTGAGTGAGAGACGCTGATTTAGAACGCACAAGAATCGTGATTGCTGCTTATTTGTGAACGGTAAGGATGAAGGAAGAGCTCCTTCCTGCGTGGACATGGTAACCTGATTCTCTTCAAGTGCACTGGAAAAGCAAAACAGTGAAATTGGTCCCCACTCCCCACCAGCTGCCCAAGTCTCAACCTCCTCTTAATACAAGCATCCTTTCACCCTAACGGTCACCCAGGCATGGATACCTCTGTGCTAACAGAAGGCCAGAATGCCCTGTGCGTGGACTGTGGTTGCCCCAGGTAGCTGTGCAGAAGCATCAGCCACATGCCCGAGGGGAGCTGGAACTACCCTTCCCTTAAGCTTCAAGGTTTTTTTCTTCCTTTGACACATGACAACAATGGCGGTGCTTTGAGACCAATCACTCTGAAAGTTCAGTTTTTTTCATAATTATTAAGACATACTGATTGCGTGAGATAACAGGATTCTCTCCTCCCAGCCCTCATCCCTAGACATCCCTCTTCTGTGTGGGTTTCTTTCTTCAAAGGGGAGGAAGTGTGCTGTGCATGTCGCTCTGGGCTTGACTTAATCTGCTTGCTCTTGTATCCCGGGGCTCCATTTGAGACCTTTCATTCCATTCCTCTCTCCTGCACGGAACCCAACTTGTCTCTGAGTCTGGAGACCCACTTTGCCCCCTACTCATGAGCAAGCGTCACCCGTCAAAGAGGACATGAAAACCAGGGATGGAGTGTAGACCGGAGCCAGGTTCTCTGCTGCTGTCTCATGAGGCTATGAAGTGCCTTGTGAGACCCAAATGTCCCTGGGTTCTTGCCACACCCCTGCAAGCATCTGCCCTTCAGTGCTGGGCTGCGTTCTGAGTTTTCCCTGTGTGACGGTGCACAGCTGGGAGCACAGATTCGGAGGCAGGAGGATCACTGTGAGTTTGAGGCCAGTCCAGGAGAGGGGGGGGGCTGTCTCCCAAGCCTGGAACAAGCCCCAAACTAAAAAGCCAAAAATCTCTCTACACTGAATTTCTTTGCAGTGTTTGCAAAAAATCTCACCTTTAAATAAAATGTTAAAAGTTGACATTTAAGATGGAAAGAATCTAAAAATCACATTTAAACAAACGGCGAGGAAAAGTATCAGAAAAACACCTAGCTTTGTACTATGTGTGTGTGTGTGTGTGTGTGTGTGTGTGTGTGTGTGTGCGTGCGTGTCTATGTGCAGTCTGCATGTTTATGGTGTAGTATGTGTGCATGTATGTGCCTATCTATGTGTATGTGTTTGTGGCAGTGACAGTAGTGTGTATGATAGGTGTATTGTGTGTGTGTGTGTGTACATGTAATCGTGCTGTGTGAAGTCCTCGGGTGTTGGAGAGAACCTTCCAGAAATCAGCCCCCACTACACTGAGAGTATCCCCTCCTCACCATCTGCATCTTTAGACATGAATAAGAGGCACCGTTTGGTCTTAGCGAGGACCAACATCTCCCCCCTCTCCGTCACTGAAGGGAAGAGATATGATCAGTTTTCCTTGTACACAGTGGGTATAAAATTTCCCCAAAGTGCAACTGAACACACCTGGCCACTAACCACAGGCTCAATCTTCAAATCAACCCTGTGGTCACAGCTTTGATGGTAGACAGGCGGTCTTCCTGACTACCTCACCGAAGAAATAAACATTAGTAGCTTAAAAACCAGCTATTGCAACTTGCATTTTTATCATCTATGTGGACCATTAAACTAGGTAGCTAGCAAATATTTTCTGATACATTGATTTTTACTATTAATAACACATACATTTCTGTTCAATGCAGTGTCTCTCTACAAATATTGGCAAGCGAGTGCATTTTTTAATCTGCAAATCATTAATGGACTTCTTAGAGTTGAGAGCTTAAATATGAAGGAGAGGTCCTCCAAGAACGGCCAGCTCCATTTGTAGTAGCAGAGCACTGCAGTGCGCAGAACGCCCCAAAGACTATTGGGAGGTGCAAAGAGGGAGCAGGAAGGAGATCGGTGTAGCAGTTCACCTGCATGGTTGCTGATAAATGACCATCAAATGGCTTAAGGGAACAAGGGGTTTATTTTCTTATGATTTCTGGTTACATTTCTTAGTCCAGCTTGATGGGAGAGCTCACACCAACACCAGGGCTGAGGGAACTGGCTACACCATCACTGCATAAAGGCTAAGAGATGGACAATCCTTACTTGCCAGACCAGCATGTCTGGCCAAGTGAACAGAAGGATGCCAACTCTCTCAACCAGCTCTCTGTGATTTATCCAGGGCCTAATCCCACCCACCATGGGCTGGGTCTTCCCCATCAACTAGACAATCTCCTTCAGGTTTGCTCTGGGCTTAACTCAACCATCAACTCTCCACAACTGTGCCCAGAGCTCAAATCCTCAACAGTCAAGTTGACACCTGTGCTTAACTATGACAATCGGGAAACCTTGATCTTTGACCCCAAGGATTAATATTGAAGGTAGTGCCAGCCGGAGATCGAACACAGCGTTTTTCTTTTACTGTAAATATTTTATTTATTCATTTATTTATATGTGTGTGTTGTGTGTGTGAGAGAGAGAGAGAGAGAGAGAGAGAGAGAGAGAGAGAATGATATTGGACATGGCAGGTGTGTGAGATGTCAAATTGGCTCTCTCCTTCTACCATGTGACTCCAGGGAATTTGCTGGGTTTGCGTGAAGGTTCCTTTACCTGCCAAGCCACACTATTCAGCCAGGAGCAGTGTCTCTAAGAGACACAGTTGCGTGTGGGGTGTGGTTTGGGCAGAAGGGTTTGGTTTTTTTTTTAATTAATGAGTTCTTTCACTATTTCATACATATATTATTTACACTTTGTTTAAAATATGTTTATTTATACTTGAGAGAGAATATGAATCCCTGTGTCACGATGCCTGAGTGGAGGGAAGAAGATTTTCAGAAGTCAGTCCCCCCCCCTTCCACTGTGAGGACCCCGGGGATGGAACTCAAGTCACCAGATCTGAGCCCAGGCCCCTGAGCCCACTGAGCCCTTGTGTCGGCCCCTGTGTAATGTACTTTGATCACATTTCCCTCATTTTAACCTCTCTTGTTCCCTTTCTCCTTGCACTGAACCTCTTCTTTCCAAGTCTCCCTCCTGCACTTCTCTCTCTCTCTCTCTCTCTCTCTCTCTCTCTCTCTCTCTCTGCAGCTGCGTGTCATGGGTAGGAGTCTGCTTTGTGGAGAAGGGCAGCTTACTGCTGAGGAACGTGCTACTGGCTTGGAGCGCCCCAGGGAGGGGTTGGACCTTAGAAGTCCCTCCCAACCCATGATGGATGGCTGAAGGGCCCAGTCTTCTAAAGCTCTTGTGCAAACAGCCACAGTGGCTGGGAGACCACAGCCACGGCCACGGCCTGTCTAGAAGTGTCTCCTTCTCCTCTGCTGCTCCTCTCCTCTCGAATTTCTCTAGCAACGATTCCTGAGCCTGGGCGGGGGCTGGATAGATGTTTCCTATAGGGCTGAAGCTCAGTGGTCACTTGTTCTTGGTGTCCTGACCGTTGCTTTTAAGTGTTTTTATTTCTGTATTAGGGGGAGGCAGAGAGAGAGAGAGAGACAGAGACAGAGACAGAGACAGAGACAGAGACAGAGAGAATGCACATTCCACAGTGCATGTATGAAGTCAGAGGACAACTTTCAGAAGTCAGCTCTTTCCTTCAACCACATGGCCCCAGGGATCAAAGTTGGGTTTGCATGCAGGACCCATTGGGCCATCTCACCAGTTCTACTGTGACCATCTGTGTGTCTCTCTAGTAACCATCTTCTGGTGCAACAAGCCCCTCCGACCACGCAGTACTAACCAACAGGTGCAAGCATGAGTGTGTGCAAGGCAGCCGGGCACCGTGTCCACTGAGAAAACACCAGCTTCCCCCAGACACACACACCCTGTACCAGGTGTGAATTCCTCCTGGACAGCTGAGCCTTGAATCCAATCAGGGAGTGGTTGGTTATCCCCGTTGCAAACATGCAATCGCACTGCTGGGCTCGTCTTGCCTGATATCGTTGGAACTGCAACTCTTGGTGGAAGTTTTTGTGGCCATGACATTGGAGTGATTGCTCATGTGTGAAGCCTTTCTCCACGGTCCTAACCCCCCCCCCTTACTTCATGCAGTCTTGGTTAGGGTTGGGCTAAGTTAGTCTGTTTGATTCTGAGAATTTCCACAGTAGGAAATCCCAAAAGACTTTCCCTAGCATTATCGTTAACGCTTCTCGATGTTATCATGTGAGAATTTGTGTATGTGAGTTTTCCCGTGGGTTCAGGTATGCCTGTGCTACTGTGCATGTGAAGTGTGTGTGTGTGCATGTGTGTGCATGTGTGTGCGTGTGCATGCATACACACATGTGGTGGTCAGAGGTCAACCTCGGGTGTCAGTCCTTAAACATTGTTCACCTGTTTTTTTTGAGACAGGGTCTCTTACTGGCCTAGACCTCACCGAGAAGGCTAGGTCTGGCTGGGCAGGAAACTCCAGAGATCCACCTGTGTCTGTCTCTCCCACTGGAATTATAAATGTATATCATGCCCATCTTTTTATGTGAATTCGGGGGATTGAACTCAGGTCCTCTTGCTTAAGGGGCAAGCGCTTCAATGACTGAATTGTCTCCCCTGTATCTCACTCGGGACTTGCTGGCGGCTCTCGGCTTTATGACAGTGACTGATATTGGGTGTCGGGTCTCTCTCCTTATATCCAAAGAGAGAGAAAGAGAGAACAGCTAGCTCGATGGCTGAATCATGCTCCTCCCTAACTCTGTGAGGAGTATCTGTAGTGGTGGTCACTTCTGTATCTGTGGGTACATCAGGGCTGCACCCTATCTCTTCACTCTCGTCATTTTGGGAGAAAAGAGACGGATGGACGTTCATGTCGGTTTCCATCTGACATAGTCTTCGAGCAGGAAACAATCACTTGGTTTTGGCACTCTGACAGCTGCTTTTCAATATTCTTATTATTGGAGATGTGAGGTCCTGGTGGATCTGTCCAGCCTGGTCAGACCCCCTAAATTTCTGTGGGACAGAAAAGCTCCAAAGCTGTCTGGGATGTTGCCACTGGGGTTTTTGGTGCCTTCCCAGCTCGTGCCTGGACCCCAGCTAGAGGATCAAAGCCCTCACCTTCTCCTCGTCCTCCTTTTCTTCCCCTTTACTCCTTTTCCCTCTTTAATTTCCTTCCTTCCTTTCTTTCCTTTCTCTTTTTGTCCTCCCTCCCTCCCTCCTTCTCCTCTCCCTTCCCACGGCCTTCCTCCCTCCCTCCTTCCCTCCCTTCCTCCCCTCCTTTTTCCCTCCTTCCCTTCCTGTCTCCTCTTTTCTCCTCCTCTTCCTTCTTGCCTCCTCCTTTTCTCTCCCTCCTTCTCTCCCTTCCACCTCAGCTCCCTCTCTCTCTCCCATTCCTTCCCTCCTTCCACAAGATTCATGTAGCTCAGGCTGGCCTTAGTCCTGCTATGTAGCCAACGATGACCTTGAAGCCTGATCCTTAGGTTCCCAACTCCTGAGTCCCGGGATGACAGATGCACACACCACCTCCAGCAAGGTCTTTCTTCCTCGGCTCTTCCATCCGCATGTCCGCAGGACCAGAATGACAGTGTGAGATGCCGCGCCCATCCTGGGACGCCTCCTCCTCATCCCCAGAACCCGTGCGTGTTTATTTGGAAGACATGACTGTCAGGAGTGTGATCCATTTGATGATCTCGACAAGCGGAGATTATTACGGACTGTCAGGGTGCCCCCCCCCCAACAATCACGAGTATCTCTAACGAGAAGCAGAAGGAACCTGGGTACAGACACACCGAGGAGATAAGCAAGGAAGAGGAGAGGAGGGATGAGACCACCAGCGCGGGCTTGCTGGGCGGCCACCAGGGTCTGGAAGAGGCAGGAGGCCTGTCCCTGGGCCTCAGGAGTCCCGTCCTGAGAGAACAAGCATTGTTTCAGCTCCTGGTGATTCGCACGGCCTTTCCAGGTAGCTAGCACCCCGGGGGGGCCCACGCGGCCCACTGCTCACAAGGGGGCCTCACAACTGCACCAGAACAAAGGTCGCCGCAGTAGCCTGTGGCCCTGAGAACACGCCTGGCTCAGCTTGTCACAGACCATGATCAGAAGAGAGACGGGGTTTCCCCAAGCTTCGTCAAACCCCAGTGCTGCTGGCAGGAGAGTTAGCTGGGTGCAAGCCCCCCCCAAAGATATGGTCAGTCAGAAGCACCAGTGAGGGGACCTGGCTTCTTTGGGGGCAGACACACACACAGACTCACAGTCACACACACACAGACTCACAGTCACACACACACACACAGACTCACAGTCACACACACACACACAGACTCACAGTCACACACACACAGACTCACAGTCACACACACACACACACACACACACAGACTCACAGTCACACACACACAGACTCACAGTCACACACACACACACAGACTCACAGTCACACACCACACACAGACTCACAGTCACACACACACAGACTCACAGTCACACACACACACACACAGACTCACAGTCACACACACACACAGACTCACAGTCACACACACACACACAGACTCACAGTCACACACACACACACACAGACTCACAGTCACACACACACACAGACTCACAGTCACACACACACACACACAGACTCACAGTCACACACACACACACAGACTCACAGTCACACACACACAGACTCACAGTCACACACACACACAAGACTCACAGTCACATACACACACAGACTCACAGTCACACACACACACACACAGACTCACAGTCACACACACACAGACTCACAGTCATACACGCAGACTCTCACACACTCCCACACCAACATTCACACCCACATATCGTACACACATACACTCACACACGCTCTCGCCAACATTCACATTCATACACACATCATACACAGTCACACTCACATTCACATTCATATACAATCATACACACTCACACTGACATTCACATTCATATACACATTCACCCACTCACACTCACATTCACATTCATATGCACATTCACACACTCACACATTCACATTCATATGCACATTCACACACTCACACATTCACATTCATATGCACACTCACACATACTCTCACACACTCACATTCACATTCATATACACACTCACACACACTCTCACAAACTCACACAGTGTGAAGGTTCTGTCCTCGGGACTGTCCTTCCTGCCTCATTCCCTTCAGTAGTTACTCTTCCCTACATGGTCAGAGTTGGCTCAGGGTTCAAAGGTGACTTCCATCATGCTGCAACAAGTGTCACTCAAGTCCCTGGGGACAGGCTGGCTAAGGAGGTCTGTCTGCGTCAGTCTGGGCGACACCCTTGGCCTTCGAGTCTGTCTCCTTGCTGGCCCCCGTCGCTGCACCCAGCCTGATGCTAAGCGCAGAAGTCAGCATGTCTTTGTGGCTTCCAGGCCGGACCCGGAGAAGCCAGAACTAGTGAGCATGAGGTGTCTCTGTCCCTCCCCTCCCCTCCCCTCCCCACAGCGCACCTTTCAATGATTGGATGACATCAGGGTCTTAATTAAGGAGGCTCAGAGGCAGCGTGGGGGCCACATCTGGAATTCTGGCTACTTTTTTAAGTTTGCAAATCACGTCTTTGTGCATCTGTGCATGCATGTGTGCATTGTGCGTGTATGTGTGCATTGTGCGTGTATGTGTGCATATGTGCGTGTATGTGTGCATTGTGCGTGTATGTGTGCATTGTGCGTGTATGTGTGCATCTGTGTGTGCACGTGCGCATCTGTGTCTGTATGTGTGCATCTGTGCGTGCACGTGCGCATCTGTGTATTTATGTGTGCATCTGTGCGTGCACGTGCGCATCTGTGTATTTATGTGTGCATCTGTGCGTGCACGTGCGCATCTGTGTATTTATGTGTGCATCTGTGCGTGCACGTGCGCATCTGTGTATTTATGTGTGCATCTGTGCGTGCACGTGCGCATCTGTGCGTGCACGTGCGCATCTGTGTGTGCACGTGCGCATCTGTGTATGTATGTGTGCATCTGTGCGTGCACGTGCGCATCTGTGTATGTATGTGTGCATCTGTGCGTGCACGTGTGCATGTGTGCCCACGCACGGAGGCTCCACGCTGGCTGGTCAGCCAGTGCCAGGAGTCCTTCTGTCTCTGCCTCCTTGGCTCTGTGATATCGGCACAGGCCACCCAGCCTGGCTGTTTTCAACAGTTCTGGGGAACGGAACTTGGTCCCAGGTGGCCCCGGAGCCATTTCCCCAGCTCTGGTTTTCCTTTACTTTTTTTTTTTTAAGTTTCTGACGGCTTTGGGAAGAGCCTCTGTCACCCATGGCATCAGCCCTGTACTCTGTGGCGACCCACCGCCCCTCCTCTGTCATCTCACAATTCTTTCACTTTCCTGGGTTCAGTCTTAAAGCGTCCTCGGATGGGCTTCCTCCCGAGTCACTACATCCTGAGAGGGACCCAGCTTGTCTCTGCTCCCGGGTTGGGGTGAAGAGAGAGTGACATCTCCTCAAGAGCGAGGATGTGCTTCTCCCTGGCATGCTGAGATACACCAGTGGCTGGGCGGGGCAGGAAGAGGAAGAAACAGACCCTGCTGTAGAAAACTGGGGGCTGGGGCGACAAGTCAGAAGTCAGACCCTTGATTAGCACGCACAGGATCCCGGATTCTACCCCTAACAAAAAGAGAGAGTGGGGGGGGGGAGAGAGAGAGAAAGAGAGAGAGAAGAGAGAGAAGCAGAGAGAGAAGCAGAGAGGTAGAAATAGAGATAGAGAGATGGGCAGAGAGACAGAACAGAGGGACAGAAACAGAGAGTCAGAGACAGATAATGACAGAGAGACATAGACAAAGAGACGCAGAGAGAGTCAGAGAGACAGAGAGAAGGAAAGAGAGAGACAGAGATATCGAGAAACAGAGAGACAGAGCGGGTCATAGACAAAGAGACGGAAGGAAAGAGAGGGACAGAGAAAGGGATAAAAGCGAGAGACAGGAGAGAGAGAGAGATGTCCTCATTGGCTGGTGATGCGACCAGCCCAGTGTGGCAGAGCGTTCATGGGCGGGCACACGGGGATGTAGAGGCAGCAGTCACGGGAGCCGCCAGCCAGCACGAAGCTCTGCTCAGGTATGTGCTAGGACGAGCCCCTGGGGCGAGGGGCCGATGGGTACCATGGCCAGCGGGCACCTTTCTTTCCTTAGACAGAGGTCAAGGGGAGGTCAACATCTTAGACTCCTTTTGAAATCTTCGCCTCCCCTAGAGCCCGCAGACTGTGCTTGTGAGTCGGTAGTGGCCGTGGCTCTGGGCGGGAGGAGGGCGGCCTCTGAGAGACCAGCCGTCTACGTGGGTCCTGCTTGCTTTTGCATCTTTGAACGATGTTGTATAACCGGAAAGTTGCTTGGGCTCGAACCCAGGACTCTGCTACTGAATCGCACCTCTAGACTATTATGTTATGTCACTCACTGCGCACGGCTGGAGATGTGACTCTGGTAGGACTGTCTAGTGGGCTAGGCCTCATCGCCACTTTAAAAAAGTAATCGTTGTGAATTCAAGTGTAGCTTTTGCTAGACTGATTCCTAGTAAACCTGCTACCTTTCATTTTTAGTGCACTTGGGATCTTTTTTTTTTTGCTACTACATTTTAAAATCCCTTCTAGAGCCTAGGAAAACAGTTAAAAGACTGAGCTAAGTTTATGGATATCACGTAGTCTATCTAAAGCAAAATACAAAGTGAGAACCAGTACATCATTTATGTACCTTAGAAACGAATGTGCAGTGTATTATTTATGGAGACACACAAATGTGTAAAAGAACAGAGACAGGTCGGGTGTGGCGGCCCAGGTCTGTTACATCAGCTCTTGGGAGTCAGAGGCAGAAGGATCGTGAGTTCGAGACCAGCCTGGGCTACATAGTGAGACTGTGTGAAGGAAGGAAGGACTGAAGAAACAGAGAGAGAGAGAGAGAGAGAGAGAGAGAGAGAAGAGAGCTTGCTTAGCGTGCTGGTTAGATATTTGTCAACGGAAGGCTGAGCTCTGATCACATCTAGGGGGTGTTAGTAGCCAAGTGTGGTAAGACGCGGCCCAGGGTGGGCGGGACCTTTCCCGGCAGGCGGGTAAGACAGAGGGGGCTGGTTCATCAGCTGGCATCTTCAGCATGCTATGGACAGGCTCGCAGTCTGCAAGTGAGATGCGCCCTTTTCTCAGCTCCTGTGGATGTGGTGTGGCGGCTCCCTCGGCTCCTGGGGTTGCTGTGGCTCTCCTGCCAGGCTGGACGGGGAACTGAAGCCAAGGACTGTAAGAAAGAATAAAACCCCCTGGTTTCCTTAAGCTCTTTGGTTGTGGTTCGTGGGTGACATGCAGGCGAGCTGCAACACTCAGCGTGGGTTTGATCCCAATCCCCGGCTTGAGAAAGAGGAGAGAGTGAGAAAGAGAGAGAAGGAGAGAGAGCAAGAGAGAGAGAGAGAGAGAAAATGAGAGCAAGAGAGAGAGTGAGAAAGAGAGCAAGAGAGAACAAGAGAGAGAGAGAGAAAAAGAGTGGGAAAGGGAGAGAGCGAAAAAGAAAAAGAGCAAGAGAGATGAGAGAGCAAGAGAGAAAGAGAGAGAACGAGAGAGAGTGAGAAAGAGAGCAAGAGAGAAAGAGAGAGTGAGAAAGAAAGAAAGAAAGGAAGAAAGAAAAAAGGAAGAGAGAGCAAGAAAGGAAGAGAGAGAGAGAGAGACAGAGAGAAAGACCGTAAGGGCTTCAGCAATGAATTTGAGAAGGAAGCTTGGCCTACAGCGTCCCCTTAAATGATTCCTCTGGTGTCCACCTCCTTGGCCAGGTCCTCCTGCCTCGATGGATTATACCCCGGGCCCCGGTGCCACCGTGACCGACTACTACCCCGACGCCTTCTCGAGCCCCTGCGCCGGGGACGTCGTGTCCAGGGACAGCACGGCGCTCCTCAGTGTGTTCTACTGCGTCCTGTTCGTGCTGGGCCTCCTGGGAAACGGCCTGGTCGTCCTGGTACTCACGGTGTGCAAGAAGCTGCGGAGCATCACCGACATCTTCCTGCTCAACCTCGCCCTGTCCGACCTGCTCTTCGTCGCCTCCCTCCCCTTCCTGGCCTACTACCAGCTGGACCAGTGGGTGTTCGGGGCGGCCATGTGCAAGCTGGTCTCCGGCGCCTATTACGTGGGCTTCTTCAGTAGCATGTTCTTCGTCACGCTCATGAGCGTGGACAGGTACCTGGCCGTGGTCCACGCCGCGTGCGCCATGAAGGTGCGGACGGCCAGACTGGGCGCGGGCCTGAGCGCGGGCGTGTGGCTGGTCACCGTGGCGGCCGCCCTGCCGCTGCTCGTGTTCTACCAGGTGTCCCCCGAGGACGGCACCCTGACGTGTTACTCCTTCTACAACCAGCAGACCCTGCGGTGGAAGATCTTCACCCACCTGGAGATGAACGTCCTGGGCCTGCTGGTGCCCTTCGGCACCCTGCTCTTCTGCTACGCCAGCATCCTGCACCAGCTGCGCAGGTGTCAGAACCAGCACAGGACCAAGGCCGTGAAGCTGGTGCTGCTGGTGGTGGCCGCCTCCCTGGTCTTCTGGGTCCCCTTCAACGCCGTCCTCCTCCTCACCACGCTGCACGACCTGCACGTCTTGGACGGGTGCGCCCTGAGCCACAGGCTGATCGAGGCCACCCACGTCACGGAGACCATCTCCTTCGCGCACTGCTGCGTGAACCCCGTGATCTACGCGTTCGTGGGGGAGAGGTTCAAGAAGCACCTCGCCGACGTGCTGCGGAAGGTCGGCGGCCACGTCTGCCGCTGCCTGGGGCGGCCGGTGCCCGGCGAGGGCTGGGAGAGGCGGCTCTCTGCCCACCAGCGCGCCTCGCGCTCCTCCAGCATGGACTACGTCCTGTGAGGAAGGACGTGCCGGCCTCCTGCCTCCTCCTCCTCTTGATCCCCCTCCTCCCCTTTGGTGCTCCTCCTCCCCTCCCCCCTCGTGACCCTCCTCTCTCCTCTTCCTCTTCTTCCTCCTCCCCTCCTCTTTTGATCCTCCTCCTGATCCTCCTCTCCCTCCTCCTTCTACTCCTCCTCTCCTTCCTCCTCCCCATCCTCCTCTCCCTCTTCCTCCTCTTGATCCTCCTCTCTCTCCTCTTCCTCTTCTTCCTCCTCCCCCGCCTCTTTTTGATCTTCCTCCTGATGTTCCTCTTTTTCCTTCTCATATTCTTCCTCTCCCTCCTCCTCCTCCTCTTCTTGATCCTCCTCCTCTCTCTCCTCTTCCTCATCTTCTTCCTCCTCTCCTCTTTTTGATCTTCCTCCCCCTCCTCCTTCTCCTCTTCCTCCTCCTGTCCACCTTTCCTTCCCTTCCTCTTCCTGATCCTCCTCCTCTTGCTCCTCCTTTCCTCCTTTTTCTTTTCCTTCTTCCCTCCCTCTCCTCCCTCCTCCTCTTCTTCATTAACCGAGTGGAGTCTCAGGATGAGGCGCAGACTGTCTTTCTCAGCCTCAGGGCTGCAAATGTGCAGGACCAGCACCTCTCTCTTTAAGGGGCCGAGAGGGGCTTTCCTCGGATGCAGGCTCCATGCAGCGGAGTGGTTAGAACTTTGGTTCAGGACGCAAGATATGTTTTGTGACAGTTACTGAATCCTACCACTGTAAATTGAACCCACTTTGTGAAAAGGTTACGATTTCGCAGCAGTGTTGAGAACAAGGCTGGTCATGGGGTTCTTTCCCTTCTGAGGGCTGGAGAGATGGCTCAGGGGTTAAGACTGTGCCTCGCAAGCAGAAGGTCCTCAGTTAGAATCCCAGGTCCCACACAAAAAAAGTCAGGCAGAAATGGTGGCAGTTTGTACTTCTGGCCCTGGTGGACAGAGCCTGGGAAATCCCAGAGCAAAGCAAAAGGGAGGTAAAAGCAATCCAGGATGATTCCTAAAGTCATCCTTGATCCTCCACAGGGACACACAGTGCCCTCTGATACACACATACACACATGCACACACACACATGCATACAGCATGTGCGCGCACACTGTGCACACACACACGCAAGCACACAAAATAAAAAAATAAATGAGAATTCCTTTCTGAGTTTTCTCACTGCCTTTGTCATGTATAAATCAATGAAATGCCATTTTCCTTGTGTGTGTGTGTGTGTGTGTGTAGGTAGCATGCACAGTGGGTGTGTTGGTGTGTGAGTTCTGGTGCACATGCACAGTATTTAGTGTGTTAACACAGTGCACATGCGCAGTAGTGTATATTCATGTAGTGCACGTGCATAGTGTTTAGTGAGGTCACACGGTACACATGTTCATTGGATGGTGTGCTAACGCGGGCACATGCATAGTAGTAGTATGCTCATGCAGCGCACAGGCACACCGCTAGTGCATTAATGCGGCGTGCATGTTCAGTGCACATGTGTGCTGGTCAGAACACACCTTCTTCCACTCTGCTTGCCACGGGGTCTCTTTACTGTCAGCAGCTGCCTGCGTCATGTCGGCCGGCCGCAGCTTCCGGGGATTCTCCTGTCCCTACCTCTCCTCTCACCATAGTGACACCAGGTCACAGGCGGGTGCCGCTGGGCTCTGCTTACGTCCGTCTGGGGATTTGAACTCAGGCCCTCATGTTTTCCTGGTCGCTACGTTATCCACAGTAATCTCCCCAGCCCCACATGCTAATTTCTCAGCGGGGTGGCTCTGTGATCTTCCTCCCCCGTTTTGTTAATTTGGTGAACCGATTGGCTTTGTCACCCTTCAATCAACTTGGTTTTCCTGGGAAATAAAATGACTTCTTGATTTGAGATTTTCACGTCTGTCTACACAACAAACAACGACTGGTAGTTTTCATTCCTCACAATGGCCCGGCCAGGTGTAGTCTACGAAATGTATCAGGAAAGTCGATGGCCTTTAAAGTCTGTTCTCTGGAACAGTCTGTGTAAGCAAAAAACACTGTTTCTCCTTTAAGTGTTTTTATTAGTTTATTAGAACACATCTGGGGTTCGTCCATAGACAGATCTGAAATCGTGCAGGAATCAAGCTTTTCCGCTTTTGCTTGTCTGCGATTTGTAAGGAATATTCCTTTGTGTCTGACTCACGAATGCTCGAGCATACGGTTATTAAATTCCTTCTTATAATTCCTTTTCAGTGTAGGGACGTGGTCAGCAGTAACCTTGTCCTGTCTCTCTCTCTTTTCCTGTCCTGTTTCCCTGTCTCTGTCTCTCTCTCTTTTCCTGTCCTGTTTCCCTGTCTCTGTCTCTCTCTGTCTCTATGTCTCTCTCTGTCTCTCTCTCTCTTTTCCTGTCCTCTGTTTTCCTGTATCTTTGTTTGTCTCTCTCTCTCTCAGACTCTGTCTCTTTGTTTCTGTCTCTCTTTGTCTCTCTGTATCTTTCTTTCTATCTCTTTCTGTTTCTCTGTCTCTTAGCCTGTGTGTCTCTCTCAGACTGTCTCCCTCTATTTCTCTGTCTATCTCTGTCTCTCTCTATCTCTCTGTCTTTCTGTCTCAGACTGTGTCTCTCTCTCTCCCTCCCGGCTTCAGGACTTACCAGTTACCTGATCTTCCCAGAGGCCAGCGTGGCCCGGTTGGTTTCCTGCGGGGCGCTGCTCCCCGAGTTCTGTGCTTACCTCTCTTGCCTGCTCTGTCTTTGGGCTTCCTGTCCTGTCCCATTCTGGCCTCTTGGGGTAGACAGTTCTGAGGCCAACTGCCGACCTCTGTTCAAGGAAAACGCGTTTGCTTATGGCGCGCTGCCCACTTGGCACTTTTTATTTTTTGTGTGCATCTCACCCACCGTGCACCAGACTTAGCTGAGGGGCTGTGATGTCATCTCGCGCCACTTCTGCCCTCGCTGCTGTCTGGGAAGGAATGAAATCAATCGAGACTGACTCCAGGACGCGAGATGTGGTCGGGTGGGTCGGCACCCACTCTTGGCGCGTTGCTAGCCTCGCCGTTTCGGTTTCTGTGATAAAAACACTCGACAAAAACTACCTAAGGGAGAAGGAATTTATTTTCGACTGACAGCTCCAGAATAAATTCATGACGAAACGCATCTGGGAACAAGGGATTTTATTTTGGCTTACGACTGTTCAGTTACATTTCTTCGCACGTCGTCTGGTAGCCAAAGTGCAGGAAGGACACAGGTTCTTTAGAATCTTTCTCTCCTGTCAGGGATGTTACGAACACCTGTGTCCAGGGAAGGCTGAAAGGCGGCTGCAGATTTGAATGCGGGACCCTAAGCTAGGTTCGGACTCAGGGAGGACATGCATGGAAAAAAGTTGGGGGGACAATTGAGGAAAGTTACATCTGGCCCAATTATGGGGTCTCATAGATATCAAAGAGGGCTGGAGAGATGGCGCAGGGGTTAAATCGTTTGCCTTGCAAGCAGAAAGACCTGAGTTCGGATCCCAGATACTATGTAAAAATGTCGGGTGGAAACGGTGGTGGTCTGTAATTGCGGCCTTGGAAAGCGGAGTTTGTGAGACCTCAGGGCAAAGCAATAAGGAGGTAGAAGCAACCCAGGATGATTCCTGAAGTCACCCTTGGTCTTCCGCCGGCACACACAGTGCCCCCCGCTACACACACACCAGAAGAGGTAAGGAGACGTGGCAGGAGACTCTTCCAGGAGAGACAGGATGTGGAAGGCCCAGCTGTGGAAGTCGCCCTCCACCTGTCAGATTACAAGTCCCATCACCTTTTCTCATGGCCGTGTCTCAGGGCCATCTGAAGACCCGGGATCCCTTGAAGAGAGAGCTGAGAGCCAGGGAGGGGCGCTGGGGCCAGCTGGCCCCCACCCAGGGGGTGGGGGCACCCCCCATCATTGTCAGTGGGATGGGCCGATGGTTCAGCGCCTCACATATGCACTCAGGAATGCTTCCTGCACTTCTAAAATCGATGCATCTGCCATTTCCTAATGCTCGATTGCCCAACCGCCCTCTGATGTTCCCATCGCCTGGCGAGGGGAAAGGCAAGGCCGCGTTCTCCCCGGCCCACAGAAACAAGCTGGGATCTGATTGGTTGGGGCAGGGCCTCCTTGTCCTGGGGAAGGCTAGCTCTTGTAAGGGGGTTCAGGTGGCAGATCTCGGCAGGACACCATGCTGTGGAGTGGACTCAGGAAGCTGCTGGGGGGCCACGCAGCACCCCGTCTCCTCCGAGCCCTGGCTGGCCAGTGCCGACCTCGCGGGCCGGCGTGGACGCGGGTCCGGCCCATGTCTGTGAGTACCCTCACCAGCCGGAAGCTGGGCAGCTGCGAGAGGACTTGTGACCTCAGGAACCCCCGTGCTCGGTCCTCCTTTGAGCAGACCAAGGCTTAGGGGCGCCAGGTGACTGAGCTTTAAGACCACAGTTTCACTGTTCATCCCTCTACTTGTAGAAGGTCCTCCCTCCTCTGGGTACGGAGCGGGGTGGGCTCTCCAAGCGCTGCCACAAGGGGAGAGATGGAGGGGGTTTGGGGACAATACTTTGCCCTTTACCCATGAAGTCCTCTCTTCTCTTCCTACTGAAAGCTTCTGATGTGGAAAAGTTGGGTAACCAGCAGAATCAGCGAAACAAAGCTGAGGGGCCAGGCCTGGGGCAGTGGGGGGGACAGTAATTACATTTTCCCCACTTCTCCTTGTTGGTGAATTTGGCTCTTTGACAGTTCCACAGTGTATAGAACACACTTGGAGACTTTCCCTCACCTCTTCTCTCCCTCCACCCCCTCTGCTTCCCTATGAATCTTCCTCCCGTGTTCACGTCCTTATGTTTTACTTGTTTCATTTTGTGGTGGTGGGTACCCCACTAGATTTATTCAGGGTCTTCTGTGTGGTCCTGGGCTTGGCTCGGCTTAGGGCAGCTCAGCTCAGCTCTCTTGGAGCTTAGTAGGGTCTCCTGTGGGAATGTTCCTAGAAATTCCCTCCCACAAATACACACACACTCATATCCATGTACACATGTGCACACACATGCACACACAATGCACGCAGACATGTACACACATACGCATACATGCACACATATGTACATGCACGCACAAATATGAATGTACATGCACACGTATGCACATGCATACTATGCATAGACATGCACACATATATACACATGCACGCACACGTATGCACGCACACACATGCACACACACGCATGCACACACACGCACGCGCACACACACGCATGCACACACACATGCACACACACGCATGCACACACACATGCACACACACACGCATGCACACACACACATGCACACACACACACGCACACACACACACACGCATGCACACACCGAGTCGGCTAGCTGCCCATTGTCCATCAAGTCTTAGTGGGCCCCACGCGTTTCTCCTCTGCTCATAGCTGACCCTGGTCAGGAAGGTCTACTGTAGGCTTGGGTCAGTAGCCCCCTATCATGGATTCTTGATGCCCATGGCAGGGTCATTTTTGCAGGGTGGCATTTCACACACCCTTTCCCTCTGTCCTCCGCCCCCCCCATCTCTCCGCCTCCTCTTCTGCCAAGGTGCCCGATCAGTGATTGTGTTTCACTGAGACGTTTCCGGATCCCCTAAGTGAACGCGTGCCAGTGAACTCTGGTAAGGAGCAGTGTTGGGGTGTCCGCTCGTCCTGTTGGCACGAGGAACCGCCCTCCTCCTACCACCATCGAGCCCGGCTGCGTGGGCGAGGATCGTTCCCCGGATATTCCTGTTGCACTGCCGAGCAAGGAGCGCCCGTCCTGCAGCTTCTGGGCTTCCACGTGCCACGCCGCCACGGCATACCCACGGCCACCCTCGAGGCGCACGGAGCCCTCACTTCACAGACAGGAAAATCGATTCCACAAGCAGGAAGTGGCAGGAAGCACAGCGAATTCTCTGGAAGCAGCTTAGAGACGTAATCCCAGTGCTGCTCCACCAGACAGAGAGAACCCGCCTCCTGCAGAGGGGGGAGGACCAGCCATCCGTCCTGGGCACCACAGGGGTCCTCACTGTCTCCTCTCGTGGGGGCCTGTCAGCACATAAATCTAGAATCTCCAGTTCCCGCCCAGGGAGCCAAGGGCACACGTGGACCAAAGGAGGCTCAGTCCGGTGCTTGGCAGGAACGAGCAGAATGTGAGCTCCAGTGAGCGCAAACAATGGCCAGGTGCAAGGTGCCCAGGCTCAAAGTATCCACAGTGCCCAGCGGGAGGCCTGGCACACAGGACCCACGCCTTTCTCTGCCTGTCGGGGAAAGGGAATCTCTGGGCAGGTCTTATCCCTCTCTTAAGAACGGGGAGAGAGCTCAGCAAGTGAGCTGCCTGCGCACAAGCCTGGAGACCTGAGTTCGATCCCCGGAAGCCCACCTGATGGAAGGCGAGAACTGACTTTTGAAAGTTGTCCTCTGACCTTTACCTGTGCGTCATGGCACATACATGTGCAATCTTTGTCTACTTGTCTGTCTCTCTCGCTGCTCTCAAATAGAATATTTGAAGAAAGGCAGATATTCACCCCCAAGTGAACCGTCTAGGAGACATAGGAAGCGGGGTGAGGGGTTATGCTGAGGACCAGGAGCATTGAGGAAAAAGGCTTGAGGAAAGCGGGTTCAGATGCAGGTCAAAGAGGTCCCCCAACCTCGGCAGGTTCCCAATTCCTAAGACTCGGTCTGGCATGCAAATCTGGCTGTCCATGCTTGAAACCCAGCAAAATAGAGAGCCCAGCCTCTTCACTGTGGCTGGCCAGACTCGGACCATCCCGCTGGCCTCCTGTGCAGAACGGGGTGTCCTCGTATGCTCTTCTTCCTCTGGGCAGCCGTGCCCGCCCCGCCCATTGGCACAGGCCCCTCTGCAGTGAATACACAGGCTGAGCGTGGTGTGGGCAGCTCGGGCCGAGCGTGGTCAGCTGACCGGCTGTGTTTTCCAGGTGTCCCCGTCCAGCAGCAGCGACATACGGGATTATTCCGTCCCCAACGCCAGCTGAGTCCCGTCACGCTGCAGCTGTAGGAGCAGCTCATGAAGCCGGCTGTGGGCGGCTGGTGGACAAAGCTCCCCAGCTCTCGGAGGTCTGTGCCGTTCTTTCCCCCCGAGGCAGAGCTTGCGAGGATCACTGAGGTTGTCCCAGGTACGCCCCAAGACCCTCTTCTCAGGGACACTGGACTTGAACTTGGGGAAACACTATAAGCCACAGAACAGTTGACCAACCATTATGTCCGTGCATAAGAAGACATTCTGGGTCCCAGCCCATTTCCTGTGAGTCTGCGGGGACCGAGCAAGTCAGGATAAACACGTGTGATCCTTGGTTAGGAAGAGAATTTGTTCCTTGGTCAGGAAGAGAACTTGGGGTTCACGGCTTGTGAGTGGGGTGCCGACAAAGGACACGTGCTCCCTCTAGTGGTCAACTTGAGCTGAGCGTCCCGCCAAAGGAGAAAGAATGGATGGAAAGTAATAGCTGGAAATGAAATACAGTATCTTTGTGTGTGTGCGTGTGTGTGTGTGTCAGACAGCACTGTGTGTGCCTATGGAAGCCCAAGGGTGACTTCAGGAATCATCCTGGGTTGCTTCTTCTTTTTTTGCTTTGCTCTGGGGTTTCCCAGGTTCTATCTTCCAGAGTCTGAAGTACTTGCTGCCACCATTTCCACCTGGCGTTGGGATCTGGGATCTGCTTTTGAGGCAGAGTCTTAACCCCTGAGCCATCTCTCCAGCTCAGAATAGAGCATCTAAAAGACAGAGGACCAGATGGGAAACCCCTTATCTTGCATGCCTAATGCGTCATTGGAAAATTTTGCACCTGAAGGCACAAGTAAGCTGCATGAAGAAGTTGCCCAAATGCCTATGGTTCCCCAGCCTGTTCCCAAGCATGCACCTACGGCCTCCTGGGGTGTGCCCTATGATGAGCTGACTGAAGAAGAGAAGACTAAGGGGGCTGGAGAGGTGGCTCAGGGGTTAAGCCTCTGCCTTGTAGGCGGAAGGTCCTGAGTTCGGATCCTGGACCCCACGTACAGACGCCGGGCAGAAGTGGGGGCAGCCTGCGTTTCTGGTCCTGGTAGGGCGGAGCCTGTGAATCCCGGGACAGAGTAAACAGGAGGTGGAGGCGTCCATGGTGGTTCCCGAATCTGTCCGTGGTTCTACACACACACACACACACACACACACGCACAATTGGATAAATAATAAATAAAAAAATTAAAAAAAAAAAAAAGAAGAGAAGACTAGGGCCTGGTTCACAGATGGTTCTGCTCGCTATTCCGGTGCCACCCAGAAGTGGACAGCTGCAGCGCTGCAACCCCTTTCCGCAACAACCCTAAAGGACAGTGGAGAAGGGAAATCTTCACAGTGGGCAGAACTTCGGGCAGTGCACATGGTTGTACACTTTGCCTGGAAGGAAAAATGGCCAGATGTGCGACTGTATACTGATTCATGGGCTGTAGCCAATGGTTTGGCAGGATGGTCATGGACTTGGAAGGAACATAATTGGAAAATTGGCGAGAAAGACATCTGGGTGAGAAGCATGTGGATAGATCTCTCCCAATGGGCAAAGGACACAAAGATATTTGTGTCTCATGTAAATGCTAATCAAAAGAGGACATTGGCAGAAGAAACATTCAATAATCAGGTGGATTAGATGACCTGTTCTGTGGACAGTCAGCCTCTTTCCCCAGCCATTTCTGTCATTGCCCAATGGGCCCATGAACAAAGTGGACACGGTGGCAGAGATGGAGGTTATGCATGGGCTCAACAACATGGACTTCCACTCACCAAGGCTGACCTGGCTACAGCTGCAGCTGCCAAATTTGCCAGCAGCAGAGACCAACGCTGAGTCCCCCATATGGAGCCATTCCTCGGGGTGACCAACCAGCAACGTGGTGGCGGGTTGACCACATTGGACCACTTCCAAGATGGAAAGGGCAGCGCTTTGTTCTTACTAGGATAGATACTTATTCTGGTTATGGATTTGCCTTTCCTGCACGTCATGCTTCTGCCAAGACTACCATCCAGAGACTTACAGAATGCCTTATCCACCGTCATGGAATTCCACACAGCATTGCTTCTGACCAGGGAACTCATTTCACAGCAAAAGAAGTACAGCAGTGAGCTCACGACCGTGGAATTCATTGGTTTTACCATGTTCCCCACCATCCTGAAGCAGCTGGCTTGATAGAACAGTGGAATAGCTTTTAAAGGCACAATTACAGTGTCAATTAGGTGGTAATAGTTTGGAGGGATGGGGCAGGATTCTCCAGAAGGCTGTATATGCCTTAAACCAGCGTCCAATATATGGTACTGTGTCTCTTATAGCCAGGATTCACGGGTCCAGGAATCAAGGGGTAGAAACAGGAATAGCTCCCCTTACTATCACCCCTAGTGACCCATTAGGAAAATTTTTGCTTCCTGTTCCCAAGAGCCTGTATTCTACTGGCTTAGAAGTTTTGGGTCCAGAGCAGAGAATCCTTCTGCCAGGGGACACAGCAACTATTCCTTTGAACTGGAAGCTAAGGCTTCCTCCTGGCTATTTTGGGCTTCTAATGCCCTTGAATCAACAGACTAAGAAAGAAATAACAGTGTTAGGAGGGGTGATTGACCCAGACCACCAAGGGGAAATTGGATTGGTTCTACATAATGGTGGTAAGGAAGAGTATGTCCAGCATTCGGGAGATCCACTAGGGCGTCTCTTCGTATTACCATGTCCTGTGATAAAGGTCAATGGGAAGTTATAGCAACCCAACACAAGAAGGACAGTAAATGGTCCAGATCCCCCAGGAATGAAGAAGGTATGGGTAATCCCTCCAGGAAAAGTGCCAAGACTTGCGGTAGTACTTGCTGAAGGTGGAGGAAATACAGAATGGGTAGTAGAAGGCAGTTATAAATACCACCTAAGGCCACATAACCAGTTACAGAAACGAGGATTGTAATTGCCATGAATGCTCCTGGCCTAGACTGTCAAGAATAGACTTGTGCATGTGCACATACTCTAAGAAGACATTTATGCTATGTAATGTACTGTTAATCTGTAGTTATATAATAAAATGTTGAATCTACATTATGATATTGTTATAGGACACTAAAGACTAAGCATTTCTCAAGGGGCGTTGTCATTAATCTTGGAAAAATAATGTGTGTGCAGTTATATGTGGATAATTATATCATGTTAGGCAGAGTTAGGAATCTTACTGTTTTTATTTGAAGATTTTTTTAATGGCCTAAGGAAATGTGATTTGGTGTCAAGTTGACAAGGGGTGGACTTGTGATAGTTAAGCCTGGGTGTCAACTTGACACACCCTGTATTAACTGAGATGGGCTGAGACGACACCTGCAAGGATCAATTGATATCACCCGGTAGGATTATACCCACCCTACATCCTATCAGAACATCCAATGATCTCATAGGATCCTCCCAGTACTATATCATATAAAAAGGAGCCACCAAAGAGAAGAGACATTTATTGCAGCTGTGCTAGGAATCGCTCTTCCTTCTGGCCGCCCGTTTTCTTCGACCCTCTAGCCTTCCAACCCTCCAAGTCGTTGTCGTCTAGACTAAAGACTCTAGGAATTCTCCAGCCTTCAGCCATCACCCACTTGACTACTGGACTGAGCAGCTACCCACAGCCATATCTGTAAGCCAACTCAATACATTCCTGATATATATATATTCATTGTGTCGATTCTGCATCTCTAGAGAACCTAACACAATACTTAAAGCAGTCATGGATCAGAACACTTCCTGACCACAGGCTGTCAATCATCCCAGAACAGGAAAGCGCTATGTCCAACCCAGAAAATTTAGCCCCGCTGAATGTTTGAGGGACTCATAGCGTCATGGCGAGGGGGGTGTCAGGTCGTAACAGCCAAGTCACTCTCTGGTGACTGTGGGTAAATCAGAAACAGCTTATGTTAATGACCTGCCTTGAAGATTTTGGGGGTGATGGCTTATGCCTCTATGCTGAGACAGGAGGATTGCCACGAGTCCAAGACTAGTCTGGGCTCTGCAGTAAGTTCTAGGGCAGCTTAGGCTACAGAGCTCTTTGTATGTTCTGTGTAAGACCCCTCAGTGCATCTCCACACCCTCCCCCCCCCAGTGTGTGGTGGGGGGAGCGGAGGAAGAGAAGGGCGGGGGGCAGAAAAACACTTTGCTGGAAGTTTCATCCTCCCGATGAGAATGAATAGAGGACCTCCCAATCCAGGGGTTTAATCAGGCTCCTCGGTCCTTTGAGCCTGCAGGTTGCCCCAGTAAGAAGAGCCGAGGGAGCTGGCCACAGCATGCCACAGGAAGTGCAGAGAGGGGGCACACTTCCTAGCTTGCCAGTCCCCTGCGTGGTGGTGGTTGCCAGCTGAATGTAATTGGCAGACATGCAGCAGCTGCCACCCCTTGGGGGTCAGCTCATGCCTTCTGAGTCCGCTGTCCTGCAAAGGGGCAATGGGGGCACAGTCTCAATACCCTACCCTATGAGATGCCACCAACAGGAATCTTTACCCACAAGGAAGGGAAAGAATAGGTCATCCTTCACAAAGACACTTCAGCTTAGTGCCCAGCATTGCAGAAAATGAGCCTGGCGCCTTCCAACAAGCACCAGTAAAGTGCTCAATCACCGGTTAGCTTAAAAAACATTCATTATCATTTTTACATCTCCATACATACAGTGAAGGAAGAATAGAAATTCTAGCACGGATCCTGTGAAGCAAGAGCTTTAACCACGGAGGCTTTAAAAACAAAAATCCATAGCCGACACCCCCCAGTGCTCACGTTTGAAAACATAACTTAATCAAAAAGAAGCACAATCTACATTCCGATGTCCACACCCTACAGTTCCAAGCGTCCCCACCAGGGGGCGATACGGAACGCCCTCGCCACGCCCGAGGCGCGACCTCTCCGGAAACGGAAGTGCACGCCCAACTATCTAACCGGTGCCTCGGGCTTTTTCTTCCCCTCAGAAACACACCGACCTCCGTGTTGAAGGTGGCGGCGGGGCCCGGAGGGGACGACAGCTGTGAGCGCCGCGCGGCCCGGCGTGCGGAGCGCGTGAAGTGCGGCGGGGGGCTCGCGCGCGGGCTCGCCGGCCACCCGAGTCCCCGCTTTCGCCACCGGGGCGCCGGCTCCCAGGCGTCGCCAGGGCCGGACTCGCGACCCCAGCGGCCCGGGCCCGGGGGCTCCCGATGATCGAGAAGGCGCGCTCGGCGCTGCTGCCGGCCCGGGATGTGGGAGACACGGTGGAGACGCTCGAGGTGAGCCCGGGGGGCGGGGGCGGGGCCGGGCTTCTAGAACTCTCCTGCGGCGCCTGGGGGCCGCCCCGGGCCTCCGCGGACGGGCGAGCGCGGCGGCGACTGGGGAGCCACGCCCCTGCGGCCCGATTGGCTGCGCGGCCCGGGCGCCGGGCTGCCATTGGCGGAGACGGAGGCGGGGCGTCGGGTGGGCGGGGCTGGCGAGCCCCGGGGGAGGCGGGGAGCGGGACGCACGCTCGGCAGCCCGGGCGGCGGCGGAGGCTGACGCTGGTTTCTTGCTTTTGGAATCTCGATGGGAGAAAGCGGAGTCGCTGCTCTTGCGCGGCTCTGAGCGCGTGTCCTCCACACACTGTTTACTTTTTCCTCTCGCCTCCAGCTTTCGCCTGCAGAAAGGATGTGGGTTTAGTAGTTTTCCTTTTTTTTTTTGCGGTGGGGATAGGAATCGTTTGTGGAACTCACGAGCTCGTCCTTCTCTTTGTGCTTTGCCTGCGGTTCCGCGTTCTGATCGTTTCGTCCTTCCCTCTGAAAAAACTTGGATGATTCATGTTATTTACCTCAAATAACTGAGCTACTGAAACAAATTAATTCACTCCCTTTCCTTCCCTCCCTTCCTCCTTCCTTCTCCCTCCCTCCCTCCCTGTCTCCTCCCTTCTTCCTTCCTCCCTCCCAAGAGCATGCCTGGCATGGTGCAGGCTAGAGGACAACTCTCTGAACCCAGTTCTCTCTTCTGTGGTGTGGACTTCCAGGGATTGAACTCAGCTTGCCAGATTGGCAGGCAGGCACCTTACGGGCTCAGCCCTCTGGCCACTGGTAAGGTCCAGCTGTGAAGGCTAGAGGGGCTGCCCAGGGGCATCATGCCGCCTCGCATGCCCAGCACTGGGCTATCCACCTAAAAATCATAAAGTTAATCAGTTACCTGATCTTGTTGTTCTTGTGCTGCCCGTCAGAATCTGTTTGGCACTTCTCTGTGTTAACAGACCTGAAAAAATGCAAAACCAGAGAAGCCGCGGCCTCCAGTTGTTTATCAGTGTGTATAAGTCAGCGCGTTCATGCTGTGGCTGCAGCGGTGACGCTGAAAGGATAGTTCTGGTATAAGGCGTGTGGAGCCCCCTCATCCTGGGACTCGGGACACATTGGGGTTTGGGAAGATTCAGGGGTCAGGTCCTGGCGCCCCACACTGGTTAAGGGAGCAACAAGACAACAGCTGTGCTGCCCAGTGGCATCTGGAAGTCCCTGGTCCACAATTCAAGGAGCCGGAAGTGCCCCTGACGGGCAGCGCCTCTTCCTGTGCTGAGCTCACACTGTCCTTAAGACCCCCAAGGCCATTGTGGAGAGCAGTGCAGCTGCCCACCAGTCACCAGCCCAATGCCAGGCTGTGCAGAAAGAAAACAAATCGTCTGCTTTATTTGTGCTTAAAGAAAACTTCAAAACTGGGGAAAAAAGCATCCCAGGGATCTGTCAGTGCTGACGGAAGCCCTGCAGCAAGGTCACAGGTCAAGATGCTCTCTGTGACGTCAGCTGTCCTGAGCCAGCCAGCTCCCAAGGGAACTGCGACGGGCAGGGATGCTTGCAATAGGCCTGTGCTCTGGCCGCCCCGAACCCCATATCTGCACATCTTCCACTCCTGAATAAATGAACTCAGTAGAGTCATTTATTTGTCGCTGTCGTTTAAGGTTGAGGGGACAGATGAGAAAACTGAGGTGTCAGCCAGCAAGTGGGGTCAGGAAGCAGCGGGCAGAGTGAGCCCGGCCGTCCCCTGGGTCTCCAGCGTAGTGCCTGGTGCTCCTTTCCTGTGTGCCCCCAGCACAGTGCCCTCGTGGGAACTGTGGGCGGGCCTTCCCCTCCCTTGTGCTGAGTTTGAGACTCTTGGGGGGGTGTAGTGGGAAGGAGGAGGGCCCTGCAGGGGCCAGAACGTGAGCTGGAGGTGTGGTCGGTACCAAGCTGTGGGTGAGGTTGCCAGCAGACAGATAGGGACACCCAGGGCCAGGCTGAGGGAAGGCAGCAGAGGATAGAGAGCAAACTAGAGAGCTCTCATCGACAGCCAGGCCAGGGTGGGAACCTGCTGAGCCCCTGAGTGGGGGATCCGGCTGGAGGGAGGCTGAAGGCAGCGTGGGAAACCCGGAGACCCTGGAGTGTGTTTCTGTGCTTGGGAGCGATGCCCGCGGAGGGGAGAGGCCTGGTGCGCGAGGACGCTGGGCCTTTGGCTGCCACAAAGTCTCAGGTGAGGCTGGTTGGCGGAAGAGCCTGGCATCGGAGAGGAGTCGACAGCCAGCTAGCATCGTTACCCAAACTTATTTAGTCCCCTCGAGAGCTTATCTAGCCCCCCCAAGAGCTTATTTGATGGGTTTCCAGTGGTTTCTCTCCCAGCACAAATAGCACAGTCACAGGCTGTCAGTTGCTGTGATCCAGCGTGTGGAGTGGGGAGCGGGGGGTCTTCTTTGACTCACTCTGCCAATGCCAGTGCTCCTTGGAGGGGAGAGCCAGTCTGTGTGGACCTGCCTGCCGAGGGTTTCCATCGTTGTTTGCACTTCTGTTCAGTTCTTGTTCTCAAAGGAAGCCATCGAGCGTCCTGGTAACACCAGAGCCAAGGCCCCCAGTGTGGGTGGAGAGGACATTTGAGTGCTGCAAAGATTGCCACCACCCCCAGCTGGTGCCCTAGATAAGACAGCCCAGGGTGGAGGGAGGGGCCCCCTGTCCCAGGGGAAGGTGGTGGTGGAGAGGGCGTGTGAGCCAAGGAGAGGCACAGACTGTGCTAGCAACTAGTCGCACTGCAGCTAGATCTGCCGCCTCAGGAGCCGGGAAACCCGAGTTAAACGCCCCTCAACTGATGAGGCTTTCCGAGGATACAGATGACCAGTAACTTTCCCATCACGGTCGACGGGGAGGTGTGGCCTGAAGGTAGACTGCCGGGCGGCCAAAGCTAAGCAGGACAGCCGCGGTGCAGCGTGGGTGGTTCCCACACGACAGCCGCGGTGCAGCGTGGGTGGTTCCCACACGACAGCCGTGGTGTAGCGTGGGTGGTTCCCACTCTGCAGGAGATCGGATGAGGCGGAGCGCCCGAGGAGAGGCGCCGGCGCCCAGGCGGTGCTGCTGACGCGCTGCTCTCTTCTCCTAGTTACACCCGGTGATCAAGGCCTTCCTCTGCGGCTCCATCAGTGGGACGTGCTCCACCCTCCTCTTCCAGCCTCTGGACCTCCTCAAGACGCGCCTGCAGACCCTCCAGCCCTCGGACCAGGGGTAGGCCCCCCCCAGCCCCTGCACTGGGTGTCCTGACTGCTTTCCACGCACATCATCCCATCCCCGCGCCTCATCCCATCCCCGCGCCTCATCCCATCCCCACGTCTCCCACTGTGACCCACTGGCCCTGCACAGGCCCAAATTCCTTGTGCTTTATTTGCCTTGAACGTGCAGTTCTGCCTCAGCCCAAGTGCTGCGCGTGCTCAGCGTGTGCTCCGCCTAGTGCTGCACACAAGCAGTTTGCTGTTTCCTGTTGACCACGCGGGTCCTCCGAGGTGCGGCGTGTGTCTCCCCAGCTCGCTTGTAGTGTAACCGAGCTGCGGGTTTGCTGTGATGACCTCTGTTCAGAACTCGTGCTTTGTGCTCCGCGTAAAGTAATACGCCGCGTCCCCAAGAGGCCGACCTGCTGTCTGCCGTGCACGTGATCACACAGACGTGTGCTGAGTCAGGAACACGTGAAGCCCAGAGTAACCAAGATGCGCTGCAGACACCGCCATGTGTTCTAGAAAAGAGCGGGTGCCGTGGAGGCTCGGGGAGTTCTTCAGAGGACGAGGGGTGCCTGACGTCACCTTCCTGTCTTCAGGTCCAGGCGCGTGGGGATGTCGGCTGTGTTCTTGAAGGTGGTGCGCACCGAGAGTCTGCTGGGCCTCTGGAGAGGCATGTCCCCGGTAAGCGCCCCTGGGTGTGGGCCCTCCCCGTCACCTCCTAGCTGCCCACCAGTGTGGATGGCTGCTCCAGGGCTGAGGCGTGCGTGGGGAGGAGGCTGAAATCCGGCCCCTGTAGAGGCAGAGGTGGGGGCGTGGCCCTGACCGGGGGCGTGGCAAGGGGCCGGAGCCTGCGGCCCAGCGGGCGGGTGGGAGGCTGGCTGCGGTCTTGGTGGCGTCAGGAGCCGCGCTCAGGCCAGGAGCAGTGCTAGTGCTGTCTGGACCAGAAAACCACCCTCAGTGCCCATTTCCACTGACAAACCGCCCGCCCAGGGGTTCAGCCTCCCTGCAGAGTGCCCCAGGTATCCCCGTGAGGCTGTGGGAACATTTCACTTGACACCAGAGCCGGTGGGCTCACGGTCTTGGGTTTTAGCCCAGGTCCAGAACTAATGAAGAGAAAATTCCAGAACAAAGCAACCCACTGGCTTTAAGTCTCAGTGGAGGCATTACTGGGGCCTGTGTCCCCCTGATTCCTGAGCCATGCTGCTTTTAGGACACCTTTTGTTCCTGGCCCCATGGGTGCCCCCAATTCTCCTCAGTCCACCTCACCCCAAAGCTTGCATTGAACCAGCTCATGCGGCTGCTCCAAGCGTGGGGTCTCCATGGGGTCCCTCCTCCTTCCGAGGTCTCCATGGGGTCCCTCTCCTCCTGGGGTCTCCATGGGGTCCCTCCTCCTTCCGGGGTCTCCATGGGGTCCCTCCTCCTCCTGGGTCTCCATGGGGTCCCTCTTCCTCCTGGGGTCTCCATGGGGTCCCTCCTCCTTCCGAGGTCTCCATGGGGTCCCTCCTCCTCCTGGGTCTCCATGGGGTCCCTCCTCCTTCCTGGGTCTCCATGGGGTCCCTCCTCCTTCCTGGGGTCTCCATGGGGTCCCTCCTCCTTCCTGGGGTCTCCATGGGGTCCCTCCTCCTTCCTGGGTCTCCATGGGGTCCCTCCTCCTCCTGGGTCTCCATGGTTCCCCTCTCTGGATTCTCTGCAGTCGATGGTGCGGTGCGTCCCTGGCGTCGGGATCTACTTCGGCACCCTGTACTCCCTGAAGCAGTATTTCTTACACGGCCGACCTCCCACGGCCTTGGAGTCCGTGATCCTGGGCATGGGCTGTCGCTCTGTTGCAGGGGTCTGCATGTCGCCCATCACGGTGGTCAAGACCCGCTATGAGGTAAGCTGCAGGCGGGCACGGGAACCCCTGGGCTTTGCCATGTGACCAGAGTGGTGTGGTTGGTGGGGGGCGGTGGGGGGCATGTGTGATGCCTCTGTGCGTGGGACCTTAGTCACCAACTCGTCCTCCTTGCAGAGCGGGCGCTACAGCTATGACAGCATCTTCGCGGCCCTTAGGAGCATCTACTGCAGCGAGGGCCACCGCGGCCTCTTCAGCGGCCTCACGGCGACCCTCCTCCGCGACGCGCCCTTCTCGGGGCTCTACCTGATGTTTTACAGCCAGACCAAGAACATGATGCTCAATGGTACGGGAAACACTGTGGTGGGCGCGAGGCGTTCTCAGCGGCTTGAGGGATGGAGCGTGACAGTGCGTGTCCAGCTCTGGGCCGGGGGGGTCCCAAAGGCCTGGTCCCCACCCTCGGAGCTTCTACCCTCCTACAGTCAGTGCCCACCCCACTGTTGATCCCCCTTCCTCAGCTGCATCCTAAGTCAACGCCTTTCTGCTTTGGGGGAAGGGTGGGTCCCTCTGTCCCTGAGCGTTCTGACTGTGTTGCCGCCGTCCCTCTCAGACCAGCTGGACGCAGCCTCGGTTCCCCTCGTGAATTTCAGCTGTGGGGTATTCGCTGGCATTCTGGCTTCGCTGGTGACCCAGCCTGCGGACGTCATCAAAACTCACATGCAGCTTTCCACAGTGAAGATCAGCCAAGCGGCGACAGTCATCTTCAAAGTAAGGCCACAAGTCCACTCTGATGGGTGGGATCTTGAGGGTCCCTGTGAGAACCACATCGAGCTTTCGAAATCTCCCTCCCCAGGTCAGAGTGCCAGTTATACCAAAGTTACTTTGAGGGGCATAGCCTCAGTGTCAATCGGCTTCTTTTGTTGTTGGGAGCCAAGGCATAGCTCAGAGGAAGAACCAGCGCCTCGGCTGGGCACCCCTGTCTCGATGTGGGATGAGGGTGCTGAGTTCCAGGTCAGCCCCGGCTACGTAGTGAGGCTGTCTTTTTAAAAAAGAAAAAGTGGTCCAGTGACTCTGTTACTCTAGGGTTTGTCACAGGTGGAGAAACACAAATCCTGTTCTCACTGGGTGTCTCTGCATCTCGTGCAGCCCGCTGGACTCCACGGGGAGCACAGGAATGTGGCACTGGGGGAGGCCCTATGACCTAAGCAGGGGCCGGGCCGACGTGCACATGCTCTTCCCTTGCAGCTGGGGCTGTGACTACAGCACAGCGTGTCGCTGCTAGTTTGCAGACTGTGGAAAAGCGCCGGGTGGGCGCACAGCCTCCCAGCACTGCTGGAGGGAAAGGAGGGGTCTGTGGCTGACCCCTCGCTGCACAGGGCTCCCTGTTCTGCGGGGCTTCAGTGGCCCCTGCACTCTAGGGAAGATTTCATTTAATTCCCACTAAGGTAGGGCTGCCAAGAGTGCGCAGAGAAGTGCAGATCCGGGGCTCCCTGCTCAGCGCTGGGGAGCAGGGCTGTCCGGCTCCCAGCACCCCGTTCCGTGCAGGACCGATGCTGTGTGAGCATCCCCGCATGTCTGGAACCCAGCGCTCAGCTGGGGCAGGAGCTTGAGCGCCTGAGCCAGCCTGGCCCGGGCTGCCGAGCCGAGCTGAGCTGAGCCTGTCTCGGAAAAACCAAACAAGTGAAAGGTCCCAGAAACAAACCTGGTGCGGTCCGCGAGCAAGGCCCGGGTGGGGGGTTGTAGACAGCTCTGTCTTCAGGCCCCTGCACCCAAAAAGACTCTTTAAAAGTGGGAGGTTTTTTTGTTGTTCAGAGCTTTGCCTAGGTCCTGGGTTGGGGGGTGTGTGCGGTGCAGTGCTGTGTGCAGTGCAGTGCTGTATGCAGTGCAGTGCAGTGCTGTATGCAGTGCAGTGCTGTGTGCAGCGCAGTGCAGTGCTGTATGCAGTGCAGTGCAGTGCTGTATGCAGTGCAGTGCAGTGCTGTGTGCGGTGCAGTGCTGTGTGCAGTGCGGTGCAGTGCTGTGTGCAGTGCTGTGTGCGGTGCAGTGCTGTGTGCGGTGCAGTGCTGTGTGCGGTGCTGTGTGCGGTGCAGTGCTCTGTGCGGTGCAGTGCTCTGTGCGGTGCAGTGCTGTGTGCGGTGCTCTGCGCAGTGCTGTGTGCACTTTGCTGCTGAGTGTGACGCTTGTGTCCCTTGCAGGACCACGGGCTGCGTGGCTTCTTCCAGGGCGGCGTTCCCCGGGCGCTCCGCAGGACTCTGATGGCGGCCATGGCGTGGACGGTGTATGAAGAGGTGATGGCCAGGATGGGCCTGAAGTCCTGAGGGCGTCGGCTGCGACTGGAGGGTCCGGGCTCTGTCCCTGAAGCAGCAGGAGTATGGCCGCTGTGCCCTCATTCTCGGGAGCACACGCTTGACTGGCCCTGGCGCCCAGAAGTGGAATCAGCAGGACACAGCTCCGTTCACCCCAGCAGTGTGCTGCGGCTGGGCGGGGCTCGAGGGTCCCACAGGACATCGGAGAGGGCATTCCAGAGACCGCCACAACCACGGACCGTGCGTGTGCTCGCAGGCACAGAATCCACGAGAGCCGGCGCTGGTCGCTGCCGGGGTCTGAGGAGAGCCGTCCTGGCAGCAGGCGGCAGCGCGGGGTGTCCCCAGGAGCCAGAGCCGGGCCCTCACCTTCACGGCCGGGTCTGAAGAGCCTGGCCACCGGATGTCAAGACGTTCACGCCGGGCCCTGGTCTAGCTAAGCTGTGGCGAAGTTGTAACAATGTCATTCTACAATAAAGTTCAGGCAACTCAAGAGAAAGCCTTCCTCACTGAGCCGTTGGGAACCTAAACAGTGTAAACACACTGGCCCTGCGCAGCCCGGCATTCCGGGGTGACCGGCCCCCCTCCACCCCACCCTGTAGATCTCTAAAATTAATTTTGAATGATTTTGTATTCTTGGTACTTTCACACATAAACACAGTGAATTGATGTGTCCCACTTCACACTCTCTCCCTTCCAGCCCGGCTCCTCCCGCGTTCACGTCCGTGTGTGCGCGTGGCCCGCTGGGTCTCATCTGGGGTGTCTGCACCGGCAGGTGCTGAGCACTCGCTGGGCGTGGCTGCAGGGGATCTTGGTGCAGCTGCCCTGTCGTGACCAGAGGACTCTGGCACACCCCCCCCCCCAGATTCTTACATTCTTACCGATGCCTCTTCTGATGTTCTCTGAACCCTGAGATGGGGACAATTGCAATGTTCTGTTTAGAACCAGGTCTTTAGGGGCCTGAGAGGTGGCTCGGGTTAAACTCTGCCTCGAAAGCAAAAGGTCCTGAGTTTGGATCCAGGATCCCAGGTGAAAACACCAGGAGAAATGGCTTCGACCTGGAAGATGGAGCCTCGAAAACTCCAGAGCAAAGCAAAGAGGAGGCAGAGCAATCCAGGGGGATTCCCCAAGTCAGCCTTGGGCACATACCGTGCCCTTTCACACACACTCATACACACACACTATCTCCTTGTAGATAATTAAAAAAACTGGGTCTCTATATGTTAAACTTTTAAAACCTTTATTTTACAAATCAAACAATTCACCCATTTTGAAGCCCACAACATAATGATTTTGGGGTTGGGGATACAGCTCAGTGCTAGACTTGGGGAACAGCACGTCAACATACAATCCATGTTACACATACTGTTCTCTCGATACGTTTATATTGGGGTCATGCTGTAGTTGAACGCTTTATTGGCAGTATTTGGGTAGGTTGTGGGAGAGGCGGATGAAGCGGGGCCCCCCCCCATGAGGTCAAGCCCCAGTGCTGTAATGAGTGCAAGGTGTAATGGCTTGTAAGGCACAGGAGCCGGGGAGACAGGGAAGGCGGGTGGATGGAGTGGCGGCTTTGCCCGTGCGGTCCTTCGCAAGGCCTCGCTAGTGTCCTTTGCCCTGGAGATGGAACCTGAGGCGGGTGAGATTCCTGGCATGGGCAGAGGTGGGCCATGAGGCCCTGACTTGCATGCCTGGATCCTCTTCCTCATACTCGAAAAACTAGTGGCTTAGAATCTTTTCATTTTGCAGGAGAGACAACCCCTCCCCCCAAAGCTAGTAGGAATAGTTCATTTTTTCTCTCCATGCGGGATCAACACTGACGTTTGCCCTTGTAAACTGCTTCAGACAGCAAACGGCCCTAAAAACATTCTGATCAGAGAACGGCCCTTCCTCTCCTGTGGTCTGAGTGTGACGGTTCAGAAACAAATGGTCACAGTTCAAAAGTGCGGGAGAGAAAGCTATGCAGTTACCCATGGGTGGTCCTAGCCGGGTTCCAGATGGCGAGATAATTAGATCACCTGGGAGTTTTCCCATACATTTCAGGATTGACCACGGCATGCTGTTGCGGGAACAGACTTTCCTCTGTTCAACAAATACTCCTTTGTGGTTACCAAACGTTTCAGGAACAGTCTTTTCCTGTTCTGTTCGTCAAGTATCCCTTCTGGGTGACCAAATGTCACAGGGTCCCTGTTAGGGTGTCAGATGTTGCAGGAAACACCTACGCCAATGTTTGCAGGGTTCTTGTGTTCAGAGTCGAAGATTGAACCAGAACATGTGTAGAGAATCAAGGTAGAGTTTATTAGAGGGGAGAAAGGCTGGAAAGCAAGGAGCTAACACAAACTCATGGCATTCCGAGTGCCTTGGGGGGCAGGCGCCCTGGAGAACTCATAGACCCAGGCATAGAATCCATGAGGGCCAGGCATATCTGCACACCTGGGCAAGCCCGGGAAACTGGCTTTTCTCATTGGTTAACTCCCATTGGGGCCCAACCCAGTTGCTCTTGGGCCCACGTGGGGCTGGAGACCAAGTTGGATATGGAGAGCTTATCTCCGTGATCCCTTCCTAGAGAAGTTACATCTTATCTAGGAGGATTGGAGTCAGTTCCTCAGCAGGGGTGTTCCTTCAGGATGATTCCAGCAGTGGGGGATGGCCTTTGGGAATTTCAAAGATCTTTAGACACCCCAGCATAGCTGCTCTAATCCTTACTTATCCCACCCATAAACCTATTTGAGGACTCAGACTGCTCAGGGGATGAGGGGCGACGATCTCTGATACTTCCTGCTGAGTTGGGGTGACAGAAGTGGAGCAGTCTGATGTCCTCATCTGTGAAATGCTGGGATGGTCTAGAGGTCTTTATTGTCCCAAGGTCCATTTGAAAGAGACTAGAACAGATAATCCTGTAAAATCTACACAAGGATTAAGCCATTGTAACGGGGAAGGCAGATGGGATAAACCAAATAAATTTAGCAAATAAATTATTGTGGGTACAGGTAAGAATTAGTAAAGAAAGCCTGTTACCTCACTTGGAATAGTCACTTTGTCTGGTGTAAAAGCCAAGAGCTGCAAGTAATTTACATTTTGAAGGAGACTTTTCTCCTCTGGCTATTGTAAATCTCCAAGGTCACATTCTAAGGCCTGTCCAAAAAAAATGTGAACTGTTGTAATCTTTGGCCAGAACAATCTAAATTAGTCTCCTCTCCCTTCTGGGTTCTTAAAAGAACACGACAGCAACACTGTTTCCAGACATGGAAAGTTTTGTAGGTCTCTGAGCATTACTTGTCTTTAGGGTGGGACCACTTCTGATCTAAATGAAAAGCCAGCTTTGATTTGTTAATGGAGCTAGTCTGTTTAACACCAGGGATTTTGCTGTTCTTTTTCAGGTTTAACTCTTTAAGTTTGTCACTTGCATTTTCCTCTGCCAAGCATGGAGTTTAACTTTGGGCAAGATTTTAGGATGGGGGCAAAACTTTATTAAACTTTCTGTCAACCTATTTCTCTGATTTTAAGTTTATAGCACAAACTATCTTTTTTGGGGCCTCCAAACTGCAGGCTTTCTGTTACATCCTGTCTGGATTCACCTTTTTCTGAACTCTATGATCTCCTCTAGCATCTTTGATGCGTCTAAAACTAGAACCATGTGGATGACTTTATAACAGTGCTAACTATTCCATTAAGTCTAAACTTAGGATATTTGGGCATGCAAGCATGTAAACAAAGGAATGTCTAAAAACAATACCATTAAGTATGTAAAAAATCTCAGTAGTTACTTTGTCAGTGACTGGTGAACCTGTCATTTCCTAATCCTAAACATTCTAGTAAAATCAAGGGTTGACAAAAGCCTAGGAAGGAAATTGAGCACTAAAATTTTGTGCTTCCTTGTCTATTAACATAAGAACAAAATGGCTTTCCATTTGCATGTGAAACTCAAGGTCCTCTGAGATGCTCAACCTGGCATTTCTTGGGCTTTCTGTCCTTGGATATCAGCGGCAAACTCCTTTTCCCATCAGAGCTAAGAGCCTCAGGCCAGCCATTTCATTGGTCCCCAGCAGAGGGGCTTAACCCTGTGCTTTGGGGTTCAGGGGGAAATCCTTCCTCCAGTGAAGGTTCCCACAGTCAGGACATGCCACGTGGAAACTTTTTTGCACTTGGGACAGTTTCGAGGTTCCTGGGCTGGTCACATTTAAGCATATTTTTCCTCTTTTCCTCTCTTGGAAGGAAGGGGTCCCCAGTAGGTCTGCTTGGGGCTTGGAGAAGTCCCTAAGTAACTTAAGCCAAAATCTTATAAGGAAAAGGAAACAAGAACCTGACTAGACCTAAATGTGTTTAGTCTGTCTTCTTTAGAGATTCTAATGTTGGATCTAAATTACATTGATCCTGTTTACTTTCAAAATTGGGGGTTGGAGGTTCAGCTCCTTGCTTCCCATGAATTCCAGTTCTCTGGGCGCCTAGCTCCCTCCACGTCTCCAGTCTATCAGTTCCAGCCTTTCCTCTAATAAACTCTACCTTAATCCTCTACACGTGTTCTAGTTTCAATTTTTGACTCCGAACACAAGAACCCTGTAACATGGGAGAGTGAAACTTGCTGCATTTTTTTTTAAGGACCTAGGGTGTTTGCTGACTATGCACACAGGCCCTACCTCTACATACTTGCATGCACGTGGGCGTGAATTCAGGCATGTGAGGTGCACATGTGGAGGTCAAAGGACAACTTTCTGGCGACCTCTACTTGTTTGTTTGCTTCCATACTCAACACTAGCTGACCCATGAGCTTCCGGTCAATTCTGTCTCCACCTCCATCTCGCTATGTAAGTATCAGGATGAGCGATGTCAGCAGGCACCAGGGCTTTAAAAAAAAAAACAAAACAAAACACTGTGGCATCTTTACTATGTGCATAAAGTGCAGCGGATTTATATTAAAAATCAAGAACACAACTTGGAATTAAATTGGTCCAAATGAAGCATCTTCAAACGGTTCAAAAGTCCCATCCGTGATGCTGCTTAGCTGCCTCGCTGCTGCTTGGCGTCCAAGCTGGACAGAAAAGCAGCGCAGCAAGAGGGCGGCCGCGAAGCCAGTCCCGGCCACCAGCTGCAACCGGCCAGCGGCCAGGTCCAGGCGCCAGGCTCTGGGCGGGGTCTGGCGCTTGAACTCGGGTCGAAGGCTTGCAGAGCAAGCGCGGCCCCTGCTGAGCCATCCTCGCCGCTCGCAGCTGCCTTTTCATAGGATTTTCCCTTTTCTTCACAATTCATCTCCTGATAAACTTTTTAGCACCATAGAACATTTTTATTACTTTTAAGTGGCTACATAGTATTGTACTGGGCGGGATAAATTTTTATTAACCACCATTTATTGCAATTTTCTATCCCCCAACATTCGTAAACTATCATCTGGTTCTCCCATTTTTTTTTCAAAAAAATTCAGCATTTAAGATATGAATTGCGTGCTGGTAAATTATCATCCGCTTTTAAATCGTCCTCCCCAAGCCCCGCGCGGCCCGCGGGTTTTGCGGCCTGCACGCGGGCTCGTGCGCCAGCGGCGAGACCCCAAAGCTGCAGGGACCCGGGCACGGCGGAGGGCACCGCGGCTCCGGAAGGCGTCGCCGGCCCCGAATACGCGCACCGCCCACTTCCGCCCGCCGCCGCGAGCCTGCGCCCGCGCCGCCGGCTGCCTTCCGGCCAGGAAGTCCCGTGTTCCGACGGCACGTGGCTCCGCCTTGCTTCCGCCCGGCGTCCTTTGCCATTGGCTGTCGGCGGGGTATATAAGCGCGTCACTTCCGGCCGCCGGCCTTTTCCGCGCTGCCCGCCCAGGGATCCATACGGCGTTGTTCTCGGTGAGTCCCCGCGGGGTTCGCGGCCTCGCCCGGCGCCCCCGTTCGAGCTTCCCGGCTGCGGGGAGGGTCTCGGGGGGACGGCGGCGCGCTCGGCGGGCCGGGGCGAGAGGAGCCTGGCCGCGCTCGGCCCCACGTGGCGGCTCGGGCCCGCAGGCTGCGCCGACGGCATCGGTGAGCGCAGCAGCGGCGCGCAGCCGGCGCCCCCGCCAGCGTGGCTGCTCGCGCCCCCTAAACCGCAGCCCTTGGCTAAGCCCGCCTCCCTCGTGGTCTGCACTGCCACCCCCAGGCTGCATGCCTTGGGAGGCCCCGTCCCGCTTGCAGCACTCTCCTGCCCGCAAGTGCAGCAGGCGAGGCTTGCAGATGCCTGTAAGTTTCACCCGCTAGCAGAGGACAGGGATGCACCCCCCTCCCCTTTTTCTTCGCTCGCTGGAGTAGACATAACCAGGGAGCCACGTGTCCCTCCAGATTCCCGGCGTAACTTAAAGGGGAATTCACAATGTCCGGAGCCCTGGATGTCCTGCAGATGAAGGAGGAGGATGTCCTCAAATTCCTCGCGGCAGGCACGCACTTGGGGGGCACCAACCTGGACTTCCAGATGGAGCAGTACATCTACAAGAGGAAAAGCGACGGTCAGTGCTGCTGTCCAGCTGTGAGCACTGAGGCCACTGCCCCGCGTGCTGGGCTGGAGGCTTTGGATGCTGGGGGGGGGGAGGAAGTTTTGGGGACTCGGGCTGGACTATGGAGGAGGTAAGGGAAGACCTGGGGGGGACTCGTGGAGCTTCTCAGGAAACGTGAGGGCGTGGTGAGCTTGCAGGGATGGTGAGTCGCGTGGGGAGAATAGAGGGCACAGGTTGGGTTGCTGCAGCTTGAACAGGTCGCACTTAAGCCGGGGAGGTAAGAACAGGAGGGGATTTGGCTGGCCGAATGGGGTGCACACTATTAAAGCTCAGGGGGAGGCCCCTTGGCCAGTGACCCTCTGAGTGTCGGAAGTGTGCTACAGCAAGGCAGGACCCCCCCAACACCAGTGCGGCTCACCGGACTGGGGTTCAGTAGTGGTCGCTGCCACACGCCTCATGGTTGAGAGGTGGCCGGGTCGGGGACTGTGGGGGTGCACACATTTCTGTCTGGGGGAGGGGGAATGTGTAATCTCCCCTGTAAAAATACCGTCCTGTGGCCCAGGCATCTACATCATCAATCTGAAGAGGACCTGGGAGAAGCTGTTGCTGGCGGCTCGCGCCATCGTCGCCATTGAGAACCCCGCGGATGTCAGCGTCATCTCCTCCCGGAACACCGGCCAGGTGTGTGGTGCTGGCACCAGCTGCAGTGTCTGAGTGCACTTGACTTGGATCTTGCAGTTACAGCATGTGATAAAACTTTGCTTTTTTCTCAGTTCTGTTTTGATGATTCTTTTTCCAGTTAAGGAAACTTGACAGGTTTTGTTAAATTTGCCTGGGAGCCATAGTAGGATTCAGTCCTTTCCTCTGACTGATTTATGATTTATGTGGATGCTCTGACGAGCTTTCCTGTTGTCGTGTCTGTTGTCGTGTCTGACTGTCTCCGGGTGGCTCCCAGAGGTGGGCTTGGTGCAGCACAGAGGCTGGTTTCCCGTGGACGCAGACCCACTAGGCGTGTGCTTGGGTGGTTAGGCCTGGCAGTGCTGTTGTACTTGCTAAGTAACAACCGCGATTTCTTGGAAAGCGTGCCAGGAGTCGAGGGGGCAACAGGGTGGGTCAGCTGGCTGCCTCGCTGTCGTGTGAGGTCTGTATGAGGTGTAGGTGTGACCGGTGCCTGGCGAGGGCGCGGACACTGGCAGTCTTCATTAACTTTGAGCAAGATGCTCTGGTTTGAGGCTCCATGGAGAGAGGTGGTTAACAGTTGCGCCCCTACACAGCAAGAGTGGGGTGCTGACTCTGCTGGACTCTTATGCAGCGCGCTGTCCTGAAGTTTGCGGCCGCCACGGGAGCCACGCCAATTGCCGGCCGCTTCACCCCTGGGACCTTCACCAACCAGATCCAGGCGGCTTTCCGTGAGCCGCGTCTGCTGGTGGTGACAGACCCCAGGGCTGACCACCAGCCCCTCACAGAGGCGTCCTATGTCAACCTGCCCACCATTGCTCTGTGCAACACGGATTCTCCGCTGCGCTACGTGGACATTGCCATCCCATGCAACAACAAGGTGCGGGCTGTGCTGGGTGGGAGACCCTGTGCACATCGTTAGAGCTTGGAGCTGAGGTCACCGCGTGGCCCGTGAGCTCGCAGGTGTAGGTAGTGTGCAACATGAGTGGCAAGGTTTTCGCTAGCACTCCACTCTGGCCAGTGGGTGGAGCTTGATAGTAACCTTTGCTACACGTTTGACCCTAATCACGGGAACCTGTGGGCCGTGGGCCTGGGCTTGTCTTGGTCATCTCCCATGGCTTAACCTTTATTAGCCCAGTGGGGGGTTAGTGTGGTTCACGTTTCCCTTGGGAGTTGGCTTTAAGTCCTATTTAAATTTCCCAGAGTGTTCTACTTATTTTCTATTGCTGTGAGACCATCCAAAGTTGAGCAAGTTAAGGAAGAAATGGAGATTTATTCTGTTGCAGAGGAAACACTCCTTTCATGGCAGAAAAGGTGTGGGCTGGCAGAGGCTGCACTCAGGCTGTCACCCCATCCGTGAGGCTGAGCTGCAAGATTGCTGCTGCAAAGCAGCGCTCTCCTGCAGTTTGGGTGGGATCATCCACCTCAAGGCCCATCCCTGTGACCTTTCCACACACATTTTACAACTGGAGGGGGACACATTTCAAACCATGACACAGGTGTTCTTGCTTTTTCTGAGGTAGCCCTCCCCCAGCGATGCATCCATCCAGTGTGCCGTGTCGCAGGCACTTGGTGCTGAGGGACCTGGACCGTGGGGCGGGATGTGCCCGCGGTGGGCCCACGGCACTCTTAAGCAGCTTGTCTCTGGCAGGGCGCTCACTCGGTGGGTCTCATGTGGTGGATGCTGGCCAGGGAAGTGCTGCGCATGCGAGGCACCATCTCCCGGGAGCACCCGTGGGAGGTCATGCCCGACCTCTACTTCTACAGAGATCCCGAAGAGGTAATGCTCAGCACGGGCTTCTGGTCCCAGCCGCAGGAGGGCGGTTCAGTCTTGGGAGGAGCAGCCCTTGGCCTGCGCTTACCTGCTCTCTCATCTGTCAATTAGATCGAGAAGGAGGAGCAGGCGGCTGCCGAGAAGGCCGTGACCAAGGAGGAGTTCCAGGGCGAGTGGACGGCACCTGCGCCCGAGTTCACGGCGGCGCAGCCCGAGGTGGCTGACTGGTCGGAGGGCGTGCAGGTGCCCTCAGTGCCTATCCAGCAGTTCCCCACGGGTAGGTCTTGTAAGCTGGGGCGTGGTGCTGTGGGCAAGTCTGCTAGGTGCTGGTGGGGGACGCTCGGCCCGGCTAACAACATGTTTTGTGTTAACAGAAGACTGGAGTGCTCAGCCTGCTCCTGAGGACTGGTCCGCGGCCCCCACAGCTCAGGCCACGGAATGGGTGGGAGCGACCACCGAGTGGTCCTAACTTCTGCACACACTCAGAGAATGCAAAGAAAGTGGATGGAAAATAAACTGTTTCTAAAACCTGCTTTAAGATTTATTCCAGATCACAATCCCTGGGTTGTCTGGCCCTGAACTTTAATCCTGTGCCCACCAGGCTGCCTTTAGCCACCAGAGTAGAATTAGCCACTTGTAAACCCAGTTTAACTTTTTGTTATTTATTCAATTGTGCGTGTGTGCATTATGTATGTGTGCACGCATGTGTGTATGCGTGTGTGTAGAACCACAGACAAATCGGGAACCTCCATGGAGGCCTCCACCTCCATCTGCCCCGGGATTCACAGGCTCCGCCCTACCAGGACCAGAAGCACAGGCTGCCCCCGCTTCTGCTTGGCATCTATAAGTGGGGTCTAGAATCCGAACTCAGGACCTTCCTCCTGCAAGGCAGAGGCTTAACCCCTGAGCCACCTCTCCAGCCCTGTAAACCCAGTTTTTAACTGGTGGTCCCCACACGTTCCTTCATTATTGCCAAATGGTGCTGTCCAGTTGTCTCCTGAGAACTTCCTGTGCGGCCCCCCTGGTGTTGCTGAGTCAAGAGCTGTTCTCTAGCACCTGCCTTCACTCCTATTGAGCAGTAGCCCCCAGGGAGAGTTGCCACCATGTCACTAGTTGCCTCCTCTGCTTTCCTGGCCACCATAGGGAGCCTCGTCTTTCTGGCACAACACAAATTTCCAGTGGCCCCACCCATGAGGCCCACATCCTTGCTCTTGCAGGCGACAAACACTTATGGCTGGAAAGGCTGGTGCTCCCGGGGAATGCTAGGTGCAGTCTGTATGTGGCTGCTGCCTGGGCTGTGTCGATGACCACCAGGGTACCTTGGGACCAGGCTCTCTGGAGGACTCCCATCCCCTCTGATGGGAAGGATGGGCAGGCCTTGGGACTGGTCAGGAAGTGCAACGAGGTGAGAGGTTTTCCCTTTAACCAAGGCTCACTGACCACAGGGCTCCCCTGGCGGTGTAGCAAAGACCACCCTCTGGCGCCTGGAGGTGGTCCTTCCTATGCAGCAGGTGCCACTCCCCGTGTTCCTGCCCCAAGCTGTGTTTGCCCAGCTGTCTTGGGCTCTGCTCCTACTTGGAACAGATTCCATGAGCAGTTGGCTTTTGGTGTCCGTGGCTGAGCGCACAGCGGTGGCCACTTTGGTGACATTTCATGAGGGCCTGGGGTTCTCTGCTGACCTGAGCAGAGCCTTCACTTGAGCACGGGGTCTGAGGCACAACAGCCTAGGCTGCATGGCACAGTCCTACTCGTGTCCCCACTGCCTTGGTGTTTGCGACGGTTAGGAAGTCTGCTTAGTGGACATTTTGTTCAGTGAGTACTGGGGAATGACCCAGAATATATATATATATTTTTTTTTGCAAAGAATCTCAAGTAAAATGAAATATTTGCCTGGTATTTAATATTTATTAAGCACTTACTCTGGACCGAGACTTAAAGTACTGGGGATACCCATGGGTGTGACATGGTCATAGGCAAGTCAACCGAGCATTTATGGGAGCGAAAGGAATGATGGGAATATGTCTGAAGCCAAGAATCACAGGCACTGAACTACAAGAGAACAGTTGCAGAGAATCAAATGAAGGCAAAGAAACTTCCAGAAGATGGCTCAGTCTAACCTCACCTTGAGCTTTCTGATTTGGGCTCACTGCAGAGGCCATGGAGTCTGGTCAGAAGGGAAAGGGGAGTCAAAAGTCAGCTTTCCTTGGGACAAAGCAAGTGCTGCCCCTTCCCCTCAGCAGTCTCCCCCAATTCTGCCTCTGCTCTGGTTGTCTTTGAAAGAAGAGTGTAAGGAGCCTGCACTAGCCAAGGTGACTGGCATGTCCGCAGTGGAGGACGCCGTCCCCCTGACCTGCAGTCTGCACCTGCAGCGCCTCGCTGGGGAGGGGGCGCCTTCCATTTGTGCTTTGCAAAAGAAGGGTGTGCAGCATTCTAGAAACAAATGGGTCAGTTTGATACTTGTTTCAAAATCCCTTTCAGAGGATTCCTTTGTATTCATGTATTTCATAATTAATAATTCTCTTTTAACTGTTTTCAAGGCAATGTTACTATTCTCTAGCAATCTAGATATAAAGGATGGGATTTGCACAGTTGAGGAGACAAGTCTGATGAGGTGGCGGTCCACACCTATAAGGCTCAAGAGGCTGAGGCAGGAGGATTGCTGTGAGTTTCAGGCCAATCTGGGCTGCAGAGTGAGAACCTGATTTATAAAGTTGAAAAAATAAATTACTGTGCTTAGAGACAGGAGCATTGATAGCACAGAAGGAACAGATGCTAGCATTAAAGGAGCCTGCTGCTGGGCGTCTAGCGTTAAAGGAGCCGGCTGCTGGGCGTCTAGCGTTAAAGGAGCCGCCTGCTGGGAGTTCCAGGCCGAGAAGAGGGAATGAATGGGGAAAGCCAGGGTCAGAAGGCGAACCCTGGCCCAGTCCGTAGGTCCCCCGACGGGAGGACCAAGTAGGCCTGTCTTTGGATAACATGGTCAGAAGTGCCATAGGAATGCCCAGAGGAGGAACCCATGGGAAGCAGCCAAGGGGAAAAAGATGGCCGTCCACGAGAAGGACCAGTGGTCAACACTGCTCTGTCATCCAAACACAAGACCACAGGTGCCCACCAGAGAACATGAGCCAAGTGGACGTGATGAGGGCAGTAGCGTGGGACCTGCACAGCTGTGCAGGGTGGGCCTGGGTTTGACCGCACCAGTGGCACTGGGGGAGGGAAGGAAAGACTTGCGTTGCCTACTTCTTGGCAGCTCTGAGCAGTCCTGTAAGAGGCAAGAACACAGGCGTAGGTAGACAGACTGCAAGTAGAAATGGAAGGTTCCAGAACCTGGTGTTCCAGTTCTGGTGGTGTGTCACTAAGGTGGTATTAAAGCTGCTTTTTTTTTTTTTTTTTTTTTCCTGGTAAACCTACCATAAATAAAACTGAGCAAAGCAAGATTATGGTAATGGGGACTTGGGACAAGTGTCATGCTTACTCATTGGTGGAAGATGCGCTTGTATAGTTTGTCATTATTTCCTAGCGGCAGCACCTGGGTTGCTATGGTTAGGGGAACTCCCAAAGAAGGGCACACACGTTTGCCAAGTGCCGACCAGCAAACCAGAAATGACCAAGGGGAGCTCCAGCGGCGCAATCCGTTAGCGCGCGGTACTTATACAATGACCAAAGGTTCTCTCGCAGAGTGGAAGACAAGCAGCCCCCAGAGGGCTGGGTTGGAGCCTCATCATGGGGTGTGGGCAAAGGAAGTGCAACAGAAATTGGTTCCTAACACACAGCACCTTTCACCGAAAGCTCAAAGCAGGCAAAGCGAAGCCGTATTTGTTAGAGATCTGTCCCCTGGTCGCAAACAAAGGATGAATAAAATGTCTACTTTATGGGGCGAAGGCAAGCAGGATGAAATATTCAAAAATACACAAAGGATATGCAAAACAGCAGAGAGACAAATAACCGCTCCATCGGTGGAGCACGGAGTGTCAGGCCCCATGTCCACGGCAGAAGGGAGCGCTCTCTCCCTTGCGCAGGTCCCCTCTGCCCTTTGGCCGTGGGTTTCACGCTCTGCATCTCTTTACCAACAGTGGGGTAAAAGAGACAGCCAGCGGTTTTCACCCACTATAAGCATCCCTTTCGTCTGAACCTGTGCAGAGCCTCTGCCAGCCTGCAGCCATCTTGCACGAGGAAGCCTAAGCGGTTGAGGAGAGGGTCACGTGAGGACCCACTGTCCCAGCCTGTCTTGTCCTGTGAACTGACAGGCGGCAGCCAGCAAAAAACTGCTGGCCAGGACTGAGCAGCCCCGTGGGAGCCGCGTGTCACAGACGCAAGTCATTGCTGTCAGACTGCCCTGGCATGACCACAGGGTTGCCACTGGCAGAGTTCCCGAAGTAAGTGCATGGGAACTTTCTAGAGGCATCTTCTCTAAAGAGAAGCAAACACATGGCTATCTGCTCTCCCCGTTTTACACCAGAGCACACCTCCCCAGGCAGCGTAGCCAGGTGACAGGAATTAACAGGCAGCATACAGCTGGGGCCATCTTCTTCCCTTAGAGTGACACTAAGCCTGTCTCCTCGAGGCCTGTCCCTGTCTTGAAGAGCTGGTCATGGAGACTTCTGTGTAAATGTGCTGTCAGGCTCTTCCGCTGACAGTGATGGAGCCGTCGAGCCACTGCCTGCTGCAGCGCACCCTACGGTGTGCAAAAGATCGCAGATTCCCTAAGTTGCAGGGAGGCAAGAGACAAAGTTCAAGTGATTGTGGTTTAGAGAAGGGACAAGTGCTGCTAGCGGCCAGAGAACCACAGAATCACCAGGCCCAGAAACAACTGTCCCCATGCAGGACAGGGCCGGCTCAGGGGGCGGATGTAAGTATAGCTACAGAACCCAAAGAGGTGGCTGGCGCGTACGCATCTGGACCTTTCAAAGTTTCTATCCAAATCTACTGAGAGGAGCTACTCTTGGAAAGAAAACAAGAACATGTAGAGACTTTAAAGAAAAAACAATGGCAATTGGAAAGACCTGCTGTCAATTGAAAACGTCTCTTTCCCTCTCGAGATGGGGCTGCTTGGTAACTCAAGCTGGTCGTCGCCTCTCAGTCCTGCTCAGCCTTCAGAGGAGTCCGTATTACACAAATGTACAGCAAACTGTTTCCACATGTTGAGTAATGTTGTAGCATTGCCAATTTTTAACATGTTATTGTTCTACAATGCTATCAAAGTTACATAATGCAAGTATTGTAAGTAATCGTAGGTCCGATTCATAATTCTTTCCTCATGGAGAACTGCCATGTGCTGGAACCTTCTCGTTGGTTCTGCCTGTATTTTATTTATCCATCTCTCGCCTTCTTGAAGTAGTCTTAACAGAGACAAAAGTGCAGTCGAAGAAAGCAACCACTCAGTTTTTCGGATTTGAATATTCAGTATGATCTCTGAATATTCAATATTCCAGAAGGGGCTGGAATTCTGGACCTGGCAATCATGTACTTGAAACGGAGCCAAACATCCAAGTTGCTGCCTGCCACACCCGCTCTGAAGCTGCCTAGAACAAGCTCAACTTGCCCTTTGCAATTTTACAATCCAGCAATACCTGCTAAAAACAACACACGTGTCCTGGGATAAAGCACGAGTGTGGGGGTCTGCCGCAGCCAGCCAGAGACCCTCCCATCCTCCAGAAGCTACTGTGTAGTCTGGAGGAAAACAGAGGCATTTGTACAGGTGAAAAAAGGGAAAGGCCCACCGCTTTGCATCACCCTGTGATGCACCCGCTAGGTCCCGACACCCGCAGGTAGAAGCGCCGGCTCAACACACACAACATAGACTGCTTTGGCGCCAAGGCGAAGGGGCAGACTCAGCCGGGTGCCTGAGCACTAACAACTCTGAAAAAAGAGCAGCAAACGCCTGGAGGAAGTTGTGGGGAGGGCAGGGGGGTGGAGGAAGGGGGGCTCCTGACCTCAGAAGGTCGAGGGGAGAAGGCACAGGGAGGGGGTGTCTCCTGACTTCGGTCCACCTCAGCAGGACAGCTGCAGCCTGGGTAGAAGTTGGTGGTCTTCTAGCTCCAAGAACCGGAATGAATTTGAGACCACTCAAGTTTCTGTCCACCACACCCCCCACCAGCAGGAACAGATGTGGTTACGCGTGGCAAGTAGGAACCCAGCGCCTGCCACTCAATATGGCTCAAATATTGAAGAAACGACAACGCTTAGGAAACCGGCCCCACGCGAAACTAGAGAACAAAGAAAAGCTGTCGGCTGAATTTGACACTGGAGCTTCGAGGCTCCGAGGACCCGGGGCTACGAACCCAGCCACGGTGGTACGTCCCAGGCCGGGCACCGAGGGCATCTTGCACAATGTGCCATGCGGGGCAGGCACTCTGCACTGACCTTCCCCCAGTTTCAAGAAACAACCACAAGACCCCCCCACATTCAGAGTCCCCCTCCTGTGCCCCAGGCTGGGCTTGGTGTCAGCTGTTGGTCCATCCATGTCAGTCCCAGGGAGCCTTGTGGCGAGTTAAGGTTACAGTCGCTGTAGGCGGCCGAGCCCCCAGAGCTTGGGGGATTAGCTGAGCAAACTAGCTTGGTTCTCATCTATTAGGGCCATCACCAGAGTCTGTGGGGGCGAGAAGGTGGGCAGCAAGGCCCTCCACACGTGTCTTGAGCCAGTGTGTGCAAGAGCCCGCCGATACAAGGCTCGGGCGCTCCGGGAACCGACTCTTTGGAGCAACAAGCTGGTGGAAGAAGGGCAGGCGGACGACTGGATTCACGAAGGGCACAAATTCCGAGCTTTTGCTTTCCTTCTGTTTTAACCCAAAGCTGTACTCTGTGTGTGTGTGTGTGTGTGTGTGTGTGTGAGACAGAGAGAGAGAGAGACCTATTGTCCTTCCAGTTAGCTCTTCAACCCCAAGTCGGCTTTGGGGGGGCACGGCATCCTCAGACCTTGTTTCGTTGACACGACATATCTCGGTCACCCCGAGAGAAGGGTGGGTCCTGTGAGTCATGACAGCATCCTCTGAAGTTTTCCAAGGTGGTCTCTTTCCAGCCGAGTCCGGAAGCTGCCAGGCATTGGAGTGGGGGGGGTACGACATCCCTGTGGAGGAAGAAGGCAAGTGTAGAATCGGAGTGTGGGGTGCTCTTCCCAAGCCTCCTGGCACCCAGATGATTCTGAGGAAAGGGGGCTCATGGAGTACCCCCACACACATACATGCACGCACCAAGCAGGGGGCAATACTTTCGAATCCAGGGTCTCCTCCAGACTTGGTACCTACAGTGTGCTGGAGAAAGGTGGGTAGGGAGAAGCAGGGGGGGGGAGCCATTTTGGCTGTTTCAGGGAACAGCTGCTTTAAATCAGCGTTGCTCACGCTTCTGGCTGGCTCAGCTTGCTGAGCTGACCTTCCAAGTGTGTGTGGGGGGACTGGCGGGGGCCATGCGTGCCCAGCTGTGCTGGCGGGGGCCATGCGTGCCCAGCTGTGCTGGCGGGGGCCATGCGTGCCCAGGCCGGCGCCCAGGCTCATCTACGGGTGTGCATCCTGGAGGGGGGCCAATCTTCCCAGGAAGGGCTGCGAAGCCACAAAAGATCTGTGGGCACGGCATGAAGAGGAGTTCTCCGCGTGGGCGGAGCTCCTTCCAGGTGGTGAGAAGCTCAGATGCGGGGCCCTCGCCCGCCGCCCTCGTCAGTACTGCGGCCGGTGCCTAAACAGGTCTGGACACAGCCACAGTTTACCGGGAAACTGAATCCAAGATCCCAACGCTTCTTCCGCGGGCGCTGCGGGGCCTCCCGGCCCTGCGCCATGACTCCCAAAAGCCCCGGGGAGCAGCCGAGGCGGGTGCTGGGTGCTCGGTGCCCAATAGCTGTGCCTTGGCGCGGGGGCGGACCCTCTCCAGCCGGGCGTCGGCTGCCACAGTGGAACCGGAAGACACCCGAGCGCCCTAGGCTCCCGATTGGCTCTCTGGTCACCCCTTCTGGGGCCAAATGATGGGGTAGGATGGGTACCTACTTCTTGCCTCGCACTTTGTGGCCCCGCGCATCTCGGGCGACCCATCCAGGGCACAGGCCGGGCCTCCCTCGGCGCTGGAAGCGTCACCCGTGTCCAAGCCGACCAGGTGCCGACATCCCCAGCCCCAACGGTCACATGACGGTTCCCAACAGCTCCGCACCTGTTCCCAACGGTCACCTGACCGCTCCCAACAGCCCGCGCCTGTCCCCCGTGGGTCGCAGCAAACTGCAACAGCCTCCGGACGACCCCTCACTTGTGGTACCCAAGAAGGGCACCAGCGCGCCCAGGGGACGGGCTGCGCCCACAGTGCACGGGGACGACGGGCTGACGGGGGCTCCCGCGGCCCAGCCAGCATTCGCCATCAGCGTTCATTCAGGGCAGCAGGCACAGTTTGAGGGTGCCTCAGTCCATCGTGGCCAAGAAGGCTTGACAGCAGGACACTGAGGCAGCCGGTCACCTGGCATCCACAGTCAGCAAGCAAACAGATAAATGGGGTACAGATAGCTGGCTCCTTTTCTTTCTTTTTTTTTTTTTTAAATATCTTACTTAAAATTTTTTTTATTATTTATTCAATTGTGTGTGTATGCGTGTGTGCGCGTGTGTATGTATGTGTGTGTATGTGTGTGTGTGTAGAATCACGGATGAATTCGGGAACCACCATGGACCACCTCCACCTCCTCCTTGTTTACTCCCACCTCCTCCTTGTTTACTCTGCCCCGGGATTCACAGGCTCCGCCCTACCAGGACCAGAAACGCAGGCCGCCCCGGCTCTGCCAGGCGTCTATACGTGGGGTCTAGGATCTGAACTCAGGACCTTCCTCCTGCAAGGCAGAGGCTTAACCCCTGAGCCACCTCTCCAGTCCTCGCTGGCTCCTTTTCATTCACGCCAGGCCCCAGCACCTGATACCGTGGCCCCTATTTCAGGACGGATCTTCCCACCCGAATCATATAATCTTGAAACTCCCTCAAAGACACACTGAGAACTGGTCAAGTTCTCGGCAAGACGGACCACTCCAGTCACTTGGGAGCGTCTGTATCCTGCATCGCAGTCCTTCCTGCAGTGGCTCACCAGCGAGGCTGCTGAGACTGAGCACAAGCTCCTTGTCGTCTCCAAGGCAGAGGAGTGAACCAGAGAGTCAGGAGGAAAGGAGGACGAGGAGGAGAGAGGGAGGGAAGTTTGAAGATGTCGCTGCTTGTGAAATTAGAGGGAAGTGCGAAAGCCAAGTGCTGGGGAAGTGTAATTATAACAGTTCCTGCAAGTACGACGATACCCCACAAAATATAAGAGAAGGAAAGCTTTTTATTGAATAAGCCTTCCTCCCCTGCTCCTTCCCTCCCTCTCTCCATTACTTAACTCCCTCCTTTTCCTTCCTCTCGCCCTAGTCTCCTAGTGTAGTGCAGGCCAGCCCCGGGCCACATGCCTCCTCCCTCGGCCTCCAGACGCTGGGATTCCAGCTGTGCACGGCCCTGGCCAATAAAGAGGAGTTAATGCTTTTGTGAAATACCTCCATCAGTTGTATATGATTTGTAGCGGAGACTTTAATCAGAGAGAGAGAGAAACGGCATGTCATGATACACAAATGGAGGTCAGATGACAACCTTAGAAGTCAGCTCTCTCCTTGTTCCCTGTGGAACACAACGGAATGCTGGTTGCCAGGTTTGTGGGCATGCACCTGCCGAGCCGCATCAGTTCAGGTCTCTGACTGGCTGATGCAATGATGGGAATCGAGGCTCCTTCGCTGCAGCTGATACCGCATAGTGCACCCTCGCCTTGGTTCTCCTTTCTCCTGCCTCTCTGGAGGATGAAAACACTGTCGTGGGTGGAGCCACACCCTGACCAGAACGGCATAATTCTTGCCAATTTCAAACCCAGATCCCACATCAAAACCTTGGAGACAGATGGACTGGGGTGTTAGACACCCCCGTGTGGCCATAGTGAATCTCCTTTTTCTGCTTTTCACTGTTAATTTGATTTCTTTATTGATGTATTCGGCCAAGGTGGCTGAACCGAGGCAGAGACCACAGACCTGGAAACATCCACCCAGCTCCTTTTCCTTCTCCAGCGATGTAATCAAGTGGGACGCGCCACATGGAGAGGGCTGCGGGGCGCCATGAATGGCTGAGGGACTTCTAACAGCAAGCTGGGTGGCCCCTGATCCTGTCCCGAGGGGACGTGATGTCCCTTATCACGCACGTCCTCGCCAAGCCCGACACAATTGTGACTGGGTCCCACACAGAACACAGGGCATGGGCAGAAGCGCTGGGCACAGAGCGCGGACACACAGAGACTTTGTGCAGTGGCCAGCAGCTCAGCTGGCCCCACACTCCTGTTCCCCCCCCTCCCGCAGCCGGGGAGCCGCCACCAGAAATGTGTAGGTCAGAAGCACAGATGAGGCAGATTTATGCCCCCTCCCCCTCCCCAAAACCCCCCGAAAAATCCGAACTTGAACCAGCAGCCGTACAGGTTTGTCTCAGCGAACCAACCGGTTAGGTCACTGTCAGTTTCCTTCCCATGATCACATGATGTAAGGTTACTCACAAAGTGAAACACTCGCTTTTCATTTTTTTGTGTTTATACAGCAAAAGCATCCTTGGAAATCTCTGATCTTTTTTTTTTTTTTATCTTTCTTCATCAGATGTGAATGGAAACTTTTAGGGTGGTCTGGCAGTAGACTTTTTAAAATATAAAACAAATCTTATGGGTCCAGTCGTGCCCTAGGTAGATGCATACATTAATATATAGGTGACAACTTGACACCCAAAGCCTGGATCTGGAAACATCTGCAGAGTTCGTAGTTAAGGTTCCTTTCTGCACGAGAGCATCTAGTTGATGTGGGAAGACCAGCCCGTGGTGGGCGGGGCCATTCCCTGGTGCGAGCTCATACTTTGGTGGTGACGAAACATGAACAGCCCCTCCGGGGGAGGGGGAGGCAGGGTGACGCGGCGGGGTGGGCACCACCAGAGTCTTCCGATTCTTGCGTGGCCTTGGGTCTCTCCTCGACGCAGTGTTATCCAGACAGAAGCAGGCAGCTCTGAGCTGGAGGGCGCACAGGTTGGCCCCACGTGGAAGGCTAGGCTGCCTCACTAGCTGACATGCACGTCAGAGGGGTCCTCTGGGGAGAAGCGGGTGGCCAGGTGCTGGGAGGGGGGCGAGTAGATTTTGGCCATCCTGGCCATTCATTGTAACTTGGTTTCTCCGAGTCATATTCCCTGGCCGTGATGGATACGTGACCTGAACAGTCCTGGGGAACAAAGGAGTTTCCTTCCAGCCAGCAGTTCTGGGCTCCAGCTGATCAGCAGGGCAGGAGGGTGGTAACAACATTGGGGTCCAAGGGACCTGGCCCCATGGCACCCTCAATGCGATAGAGAGGTGAGGGTCATCGCACAGCCACTTGCATGCCAGTCAGCCAAACTCACCTGCCCAGGTGTTCCCCCCACTAGGGGCCGGGTCTCCCCTATCAGTTAGACCGTCTAATCATTTAGCTAAGCAAGCCGAGCTTGCTTAGCTAGATGATTCTTCACAGGCGTGTCTAAAGGCTCAGTTCTGATGGTGGAGCTGCAAATGCCAGGCACAAGCTCTGTCTTCATCCCCGGCCCCTGATACGGATTTAATTTGTCCTTGTGCTCAGGGGTCCCCAATCTACTAGAGGACTTTGTAGTGTGTGACCTTCTTGCTTTCAGCAATGAGCTACTCCGGGGACTGTGCTTCATGGGCGGGGCTGGGCAGGCGTCATGCGCAGTGAGATGTAAATCCTTGGCTTTGGCATTTGTGCCCATGTGAGCCAAGTGCTATTTGGAAATGGAATCACCCAGGGTGAGGCCCAGCTGGACAAGCCACAGCTTCGAACAATGGAAAGGCTTAGAGTGGTGGGGGTAAGATTAGGATTAGGGTAAGGTTGGGGTAGAATTAGGGTAGGGTTAGAGTAGGATTAGGGTGGGATTAGGTGGGATTAGGATTAGGGTAGAGTTAGGATTTGGATAGGATTGGGGTAGGATTAGGATTAGGGTAGGGTTAGAGTAGGTTTAGGGTTAAGGGTAGGGTTAGAGTTAGGAATAGGGGTTAGGGGAAGGGGTGGGCTATGGTTAGCGTTAGGGTAGGATTAGGGTTTAGGTTGGGGTAGGTTTAGTGTTAGGATCAGGGTTAGAAGTTAAAATTTAAAGGTTAGGGATAGGTTTAAAGTTATGGTATGATTAAGGTTTATGTTAGTGTTAATGTTTGCTTATTGACATGATTAGGTTATGGTATGATTAGAGTTAGGTTTTGGGATATGTTTAGGGTTAGGTTAGGGTTTCGGTTATTTGGGTTTGGATGAGGCATATGGTTAATGTTAGGATTTGGTTCGGATTAGGCTTAGCCTTAGGTTTTAGGTTAAGGTAGGGTAGGTATAAGGGTTAATGTTAGGTTTAAGGTCGTTAGGGTTATGTTTAGGGATGGGGTTAAGTTGAGGGTTAAAGTTATGCTTAATAGTTAAGTGGTAGGTTTTGGATATTGGTTTAGTGTTATGATAGGATTATGGTTATATTTAGAGTAAGGGTTAAGGTTCATGTGGTTTATAGTTAGTGTTAAGGGTTAAAAATGGGTTTAAGATTAGGGTTAGGGTTGTTTATTGTTTGGATTAAAGATGAAGTTTGGATTAATGTTAATGTTTCGGAAGTTTATGGTTAAGGTTAGGGTTAGGATTAGGGTATGAATCTTTTATGGTTAGTGTTATGTGTTGGGTTAAGGTTCGGATCTTTTATTGTTATTGTTATGGTTAGTGTTATGGTTAGGGTTTGGATCAGGGTGGTTGGTTAAGATGTGATGTTTCCTGGTTAGGGTAGTATTAGTTCTATATTTACATGTAGTGGAAAAACACTGTATAGGATCCGGTGTGTCCTGCACATGACAAATTGTCTCCCTCCTGTCACAAGTCATGCTTATAGCCCGGAGTCGGTCACAGCCTGAATGCACACACTGGTTACACACAGCTTTTGGATTTTTCTAAAGCCTCAGATTCACAGTCCGCACTGGGAGATGGGTTCACCTAGACTTAACAGAAACCCTAACCTAACCCTAACCCTAAACATATCCTTAAACCTAACCCTAATCATACCATAACCCTAATCATGTCAATAAGCGAACTTAACACTAACATAAATCCTAATCATACCATAACTGTAAACTTATCCCTACCCCTACATTTTAACTTCTAACCCTCATCCTAACCCTAAACCTACCCCAACCTAAACCCTAATCCTACCTTAACCCTAACCAGAACACTACACCTACCCCTACCCCTTCCCCATCCGTTCGCCCCTTATTTGGCCAGTGGCGTGTCCATCCATCAGCTGCCCCTGCCCTGCAGCTCAGCTCTGTCCGCTGCACCTGCTGCCCTCCCCGGCCCCTGCTGTCTTCTCTAACTGCATTCGGTGGCGCTCTGTAGGTGGATTTAGCTCTGCCTCCAGGGAGGCCTCTATAATGCTCCTTGTGGCCAAGTCCTACCCTGCATCTGCAGGTACCTAGAGGCATGGTTCCTGCCTGAAGTGTACTGTGTGACCTGAGAGTTCATGTAAGGCGTGAGATACGGCAGGAGAAAACCTGTTTGCCAGTGGCCAGCTACAGAGGGAAACTGGAACTACTGGGCAGGTTGCAATCAATCAAGCTGGTGTTGCCTGTTGGTTTCTTATTTAACAAGGGCTGACATTGTGGGAAGACACAAATACATCCCTCTGTTCCTGGCACGACACACTGGTGACAGTTTGGTGGGGTGAGCTGGCGTGGAATGTGGGTGGACGTGGCCTATACTGTCTGCTGTGGTTGCAATGTGCCTTGGGGAATACAGTTCACCTGCATCGTTGCTGATAAATCACCATCAAACGGCTTAAGAGACAAGCGGTTTATTTTCTTACCATAGTCTGGTTATAGTTCTTAGTCCAGTTGGCAGGAGAGCATGCACCATCGCCAAAGGGCTGAGGGAGCTGACCACATCAGATCATAACAATTGAGAGAGGGAGGATCCTCACTTGCCAGACTGGCATGTCTGGCCAAGTGTACACAAGGATGCCAACTTCCTCAACCAACTCTCTGTATTTTATTCCAGGGACTAGTCCCACCCACCATAGGTTGGACCTTCCCCATCTGCTAGACAATCTCCTGCAGGTTTGCTCTGGGCTTAACTCAACCACTAATTCTCCACAAATGTGCCCAGAGCTCAAACCCTCCACTGTCAAGTTGACACCTATGTGTAACTGTGATAGATGAGGTTTCACACGGGGCTTCGATGGGCCGAGGGAGGCTGGAGTATCCTGGTTGGTGGGCTGTGGGCTGTGTGTGTGTGTGTGTGTGTGTGTGTGTGTGTGTGTGTGTGTGTCTCGGCTGAAACCGAGTTTTGCTTTTGTTTCGATTTTCTTTCAGTCTTTGTTTGACCTTTGTTCTCCTGTGTGTTTGGCCTTTGTCTCTGTCTTGTTTCACCCTTTGTTGAGACTTTCTTTAGCTTTTGTTCGTCTCTCTTTAGCCTTTTGTTCAAACTTTCAGTGGCCTTTGTGTCTCTTTGTGTGGCTTTTGTTTCGAAGTGCATCTTGGCCGAGCACCCGTTAAAAACACCTTCTGTCGTGAGAAACCCAGACCCCTTCTCTCTCCCTATATATTGTGTGTTTGCTGAGGTTGCCTTCAATCACATGCCGACCTGACGCAGACCTGAATCAGGATCACAGACTGCGGCCGAAGGTAAGAGGCTCCCAGTGGCCTTGACTTCATCCCGTATTTCATCGCTGAGGGCCAGGGTCCATGGTCCTGGGGGCCCGCTGGTGATATCCCAGGGGACACAGGCCTCAAGGCAGCTAGGGATGGTGGGCAGAAGAGAGTGGAGGAGAGAGAGAGGGAGTGGGTTGGGAGGGTCTTTGAGATGTGGCCGTATTGGGATTCGTGCGAATCAGAAAAGAGGGTCTGAACCTCCATCTGTTTGCATTGAGCTCAGCATCCCCGTGGCCGGGGCGAAGTCAACAGTTTCCTTGGCTTCTTTCCCCCTCTGTTCCTTCTTCTGTAACTTGTCATGATGTAAAAATGTGCTCTGCTGCCTGGGTCAGGGATGGTGGGTAGAGAGTGGTGGGTATTTACTGACACCTGTCAAGAAGCCCTGGTCCATCTCTTGGAGGCGACACTAAAGGAACTCACTGGCGCGCGTACACACACACACACACACACACACACACACACACACACACACACACTGCTGGAAAGTAGAAGGGATGCCGGTGGGACGAGGAAGCTGATCAGTCCTGTAAGTGATGCACAGAGATAAAAACATTGTAAGACAGGCGCCCCCCTCAGTCTGTCCAGCACCCCGTGGCAACAATGGACCCCGAGAATTTGGCATTTCTCCCAGAAGTCTCACCCTGGGCGCAGAGAGAGGGAGCTGATGATGCGATCTCACACAGCTCTAGCAACTGTCAGACACCTCCACAGAGCACAGGCCAACCTGTCAGACCACCTGGGGCTGAGACGCTGATGGCGTGTCCGTGGTGGGAGGGGCCACACCTTGGACAGATCTGCTTGGGAATGCGGGGTCTGCCTTCTGTTTAAACCCCAACCTCCCATCAAAAGTGGGAGGCAGACTTTGAGGCTGGGTAATCTTTCCAGTGTGGCCATATGGGGTACATTTCCTCTTTCTGCTTTTCACTGTTTGGTCTTTTTTAATTGAGCACTGGCGCCATGGGTGGATGTGATGGGGGGGGGCAAGAGAGGGCGATGGAGCCCAGGACCCAGAGCAGCACCCTGTGCACATGCCCGGATGAAGTTAATAGTCGCCAGCAGAAACACCGGGAAAGGTGAATGCAGCTAAAGCTAAGAAACATGAGCAATGTGAATTCTTCTTCTTGTCTGGGAGCAGCTGTTTCCCTCCTGCACTGATTCATGAGTGTCAGGTGGTCTTTCCTAGTACAGCAGGAAAGACCAGATATGGACCGTGAGTGGAGAGGCGCTCATGCTTGGTCAAAGATACGATGCCGGATTTCTTGGGGATTCTCGTGTTCCGGAGCTGAAGATTGAAATCAGAACACGTGGAGGAGTTAAACCAGGAACTTATTGAAAAAGAAGAAACCTTCTTTGCAAGGGGCAAAGAAGGACCCTAAGGTGGGAGGACACAGGAGCAGGGAGATCTAATCAGCGTGAACGGGAGCAAGTGGCCGTCAGCAGGTGGCCAGGGACAGAGCCGCCATGACATCATCAATGGGTGGAAGAGGAGGAGGAAGGAGCTCGCACAGGTCCAAGAACCAGTGCGGACACAGGCGATATGCAGGAATCAGAGGTGGGCGCGGTAGGAATTGAACCGGGCTGGGGTCAGAGGGAACGAGGATGTCTTTTCATCCGGGGCCGACTTTATTAGCAGCAAGCACAAGTATTTAGAGGGAACAGCACACCAAGTTTACACATTGTAAGGCTTATCTGGGCCAGCAAGAAAAAGCAGAAGAGACACCAGACGGGGTGTCTCCAGGTAGAGGAAGAGCAGATGTGACAAGACACCCAGCTGCTGTGACTTATGCACATCATTCGTGATCCATAGACAATTCCCATGGTTTCAAAGTGCATAGGGAAGGAACTGCAGAGAACGTCTGGGCGTTACGTCTCAAGAAGAACCGAAGGCAGATGGGGTGTCAGGGGGCGATTCAAACTCTTACTAAGGGGAGAGGAATCTGCCTGTGACTGTGTGTATCAGAGTCTGCTGATGGACATATCATCTCAAGGGAGCAGGCTCAGGCCCTGGAGGACAGCAAGTACTACACTCCTTTCTGGTCCCAGGGGTTGCTAAGGAGCATCCAAGTTACTAGGGAAGTGATGCAAAGAGGGTGGGTGGAGCCAGGACCCTCGCAGTCTTGCTGAGGAGTAGCCCACTAGGACCCACAAGGGGAGCGAGGTGAGGAGCGGGTGGTGGGTGTGGCTGCCACGGGACCAGACCTTCCTCCGCTGCAGGAGTGTCCAGCGGAAATCGTTCTGTTGCATAGATTCCCTCAGAATCACAGGAGTCTTGAGTTCTGTGACTTACACGAAGACGAAGGGAAGGGTAGGGAGGGAAGCACGTGCTTGACTAGAGTGGCCGGGAGAAGCTGGGGAAAGATTTCTTCTGCGCCTCGAGGAAAGCAGGGAGGCGGGGAACGGGCTGCAGCCAGACGGCAGACCCACGGCTTCGTGATGCCCGGCAGTGGGGGAGATGGGCTGGAGAGGGATTTCAAAGGTGCTTCAGAGAGAGAAAAGATGTGACCGGGACGGATGCACCAAGTCAGCCCTACGACACATCCGCTTTGTCGTCTTTCTGGTCCGTGCTGCACTCGCACACACCACACGTCCCCGCCACTTGGGTGGAAGTGCACGTATGCGTGGGCATGGAGCATTGCCACGCCTGTAATGGGCATACCCAGCTGTCTCTCGAGGCCGCACGAGGAAACCCCGGCTCTGCCCTGCCTCTCCCTCAGGACCTCGCCGGTTTTGAAGCAGTGAGCCAGGTACCTTGCGATGCGCCCCTCGGCAAGTGTTTAGTCTCATGGGGCAGCTCGCCGGAACCCTGGACTGCTGTGGGCTCCCGTGGGCTCCAGCACCTACCCCCAGGACAGACCTCGTTCCTGCTGGGGGGAAGCGAGGCCTTGGGTATCACGATTGCTCTCTGGCCACAGAACTCACCTTAGAGTCGGTTCATGCTGGAGGTGTGGGGGCTGGGGGCAGCCGTGGGTAGAGGGATCGCCTAGCACGCGTGAAGCCCTGGGTGTGGTTCTCAGCATCGCGTCTCTGGGCGTGGTCTCCCATGCCTGGAATCCAGCACTTCCACGGAAGAGGCAGGACCCTCAGAAGTTCAAGGTCCTCCCTAGCCACACTGGGGGCAGGAGTTTAAGACCATCTTGGACTACAGACCCTGTCTTGGGGGGTAGAATTATATATCCCATGATGAACTGTTTGGGGTAGAAAGTAAAAGCAAGGAAACTCCCTTTTCCCAGTCAAGTGACTGGACTGGGGATACAGAAGGCTTAGAGTCCAGGAGAGACCACGGAGGAGAGTCAGCCTGCTTCTGATAGCCTGGATCCCTGGTAGGCTGGGCTGGGTCAGGCCAGGCCGGATTTATACTTGAATCTGTCCATATTTTTAATTCTAAGTCTTTTTTTTTTTTAACTACTATTGGTTTTTTTTTCTTTTTTTCCTTTTTCTTTTTTTTGTTTTTACTTATTCAATTGTGCATGTGTGAATGTGTGCATGTGTGTGTGTGTGTGTATGTATGTGTATGTGTAGACCATGGGCGAATTTGGGAACCATCACGACCGCCTCCACCTCCTCCTTGTTTACTCTGCCTGGGGATTCACAGGCTCTGCCCTACCAGGACCAGAAACGTAGCCCCCGCTTCTGCCTGGCGTCTATACATGGGGTCTAGGATCCGAACTCAGGACCTTCCGCCGGCAAGGCAGAGGCTTAACTCCTGAGCCACCTCTCCAGCCCCAATTCTTGTTTATCTGAATCACTAGGATTTTAAACAAACACCTGAAGTCTTATGCATGTGACATCTATAAATCTAGAAATTTCTGCAGATAACTTTCCAGCGTTCACCAAGCGAGGGAAACAGATACCTTCAGGCTCCAAATGGCCATTTCCAGTTCTGGGCCCATGAACTTGTGTCCTGTGAAACGCTTGTGTGTTGGCGACACCGGAACAGGCTGGTGACCGAGTGTCTCCCAGGCCTCCCAGCACCCCCCTTCCTGGGACAGGAATGGAAACGTCCAGATCTCAAAGTTGTGCCAGACACCCTTGTTCTCAAGTCTCTGTGGGGCCAAGATGCGCTGTCTCACCCGGGACCGTGGGACGCTGCAGCCGCAGGAGGACCAGCATCTTGCTGTCACACCACAGTGTGGCTCCTCCTCACTATGTCACATTGGAGTTCGGGCTGAGGAGGACGGGAGCTCCCAGACTGAATGCTCGGTTATGTGACTAACTGTAGGGAAACTCCTAAGAAGACTTGAACCCAGCGCAGATCCTTAAACTGTGCATGGTCTAGGTCACACGTGCGTGCCTCAGATACTTAAACTCTTCCATATGCCTCATCCTTTCCACATGCCAGGGTCCTTCTAGACTCTTCTGTTTCCCTTCGGGCTCTACGATTCTGTTGCTTCCCCCCCACCCCCCACTCTGACCCCTTTACCCTGCATAGTAATTAGAAAACATGTCTTCAGGAAGACCACCTGGGTTGCGTGGGACCTACCTTTATTTTTCCAGGACTGTTTGCTCTTGAGTGCCCAGAAATAGTTCTGTAGAAACCTTTCATTCCTTATTGTTCTCAGCAAGGATGTAAATCAGTGCTTACTTCTGTAATGACTGGTGTGTGTGTGTGGGGGGGTGTATGTATATGTGTGTGAGCAGGTACGCACCCCAGTGCACACTCATGAAAAGGACAGAGAAGGATGTCAGGTGTTTCCTCTATGTCCACATTATCATTATTGTTGTAGAGGAGTCAGGTATCTTCCTCTCTTTCCCCTTGTTATCGTTGTTATGGGCAGATTCACTCACGGATCTGAGGGTCCCTGTTTCTCTAGACTGGCTGGTGAGCTCTGCCCGTCTTCTGGGGTTACAGGCAAATGTGGCCACACCTGCTTTTTCCATGGTGCTGGGAATTGAACTCAGGTCCTTGTGCTTTCAGAGCAAGCCACCAAATCATCTTCCCAGTGCTCATGCATGATTTAAAAATTAATTAAATTATCATTTTTTTGGTTAGAGTATAATGGATTCATATTGCTGTGTCATACTTTGCTTTTATTTGTTCCTGAGAGTTTTTTCCTTTCTCTTTCTACTTCCTTCCTTCCTTCCTTCCTCCTTCCTTCCTTCCTTCCTTCCTTCCTTCCTTCCTTCCTTCCTTCCTTCCCTCCCCCCTCCCTCCCTCTCCTTCCCTCCCCCCTCCCTCGCTCTCCCCCTTCCCTCCCTCCCTCCCTCCCTTCTTTCCTTCCTCCCTTCCTCCCTCCCTCCCTCCCTCCCTTCCTCCCTCCCTCCCCCCTTCCTTCCTCCCTTCCTCCCTCCCTCCCCCTTCCCTCCCTCCCTCCCTTCCTCCCTCCCTTCCTCCCTCCTTCCTTCCCTCCCTTCCCCCCCCCTTCCTTCCTCCCTTCCTCCCTCCTTCCTTCCCCCTTCCTCCCTCCTTCCTTCCTCCCTTCCTCCCTCCTTCCTTCCTCCCTTCCTCCCTCCTTCCTTCCTCCCTTCCTCCCTCCTTCCTTCCTCCCTTCCTCCCTCCCTCCCTCCCTTCCTTCCTCCCTCCCTCCCTTCCTTCCTTCCTTTCTTCCTTCCTTCCTCTCTCTTTCTTTCTCTTTTTCTCACTCTTTCATTTCTTTCTTTCTCTTTCCTTCTCTCCCCTTCCCTCTCTCTCCCTCTCTCGTCAAGAAAGCTGTCCTGCAAGGCAGGCAGGTGACAGGTGGTCATGAGCCAGTGATTGTGACCTGCTTTGACTGGAAACCTAGAAAGACCCGCAGGTGACACGGGGCTAGTGACCACCATGTTACTATTGGAACAACATAATCAATCAAAATCGTGAATATTTTGGATGTTGCTTTGGATCTAAAACTCTTCACAATCCAGAAAGATCCCTTTGTTCAATTGAAGCTTTGTTATCTGTCCAGAAAGGATGGGACAAAAGGTGACGACATTGCGTGGATCTCCATGTTGCCAGTGGCCCCAGCAGCTGCTCAGAGCACTGGCATCTCCCCGGGGGGGGGGCAGGTGACTCTCTAGTGGTTCATTTGACTTTCAACACTTGCGCTTTTAGAACCAGATTCTAGAATTAGTCAGTAATGTTCTAAGCCACAGTCTCATTCAGAGAGCTCAAATATACCAGGAGAGATGGTGAAAAGACTTAAAACATCTTTTTGTTGTGCGTGTATGCGCCTGGGTGTGCATGCATGCGCGCGCGTGTGTGTGTGTGTGTGTGTGTGTTCCTGTGTTCATGGGTATGTGTGCATCCGTGTGTTCCTATGTGTGCATGTGTGTGCATCCGTGTGTTCCTATGTGTGCATGTGTGTATGCATCTGTGTGTTCCTGATTGTGATGTGTATGTTCCTATGTATGCATGCATGTATGTGTGTGCCTGTGCATAGTGCATATGTGTATTCCTGTGTGTGTATGCACATATGTGTGTATGCATCTGTGTGTTTCTGTGTGTTCCTATGTGTGCATGTGCGTACAACTGTGTGTTTCTGTGTGTGCATGTGTGTGTGTATGCATCTGTGTGTTCCTATGTGGGCGTGTGTGTTAATCTGTGTGTTCCTATGTGAGCATGCATGTGTATGTGCCTGTGCATGAGTGCATCTGTGTGTTCCTGTGTGTGCATGCACTGATGCATGTGCACACGTGTGTGTATAGGATGGAAATCATCGCCTTGTGTCTTCTTCAGTTTCTCACCCCTTAGCTTTGAGACAGGGTCTCTTGCTGAATGTGGAGCTCGCTGACGCGGCTGGCCTTAGGGCCCCTCCTGCTTCTCCCTCCTCAGCCCTGAGATCACGGGTGTGCCGCTTCACCTGGCTTCTTGTTTCACATGGATACGGGGGATCAGGCTCAGCTTCGTAACAGCAAATGAACTGGGCAGGTCTCGTTTTTCTTCTAAAATGATGAGGTGACGTCCAAGCCGCATGTGATGCTGTGACTGTCCCTTCCCCACACTTTAGCATCCGGACCGAGTACTGGGTTGCCCCTAAGGATGTCAGAATGAGCCTCCAGGGGCTGGAGAGGTGGCTTTAAAGACTTTGCCTGGCACACAAAAGGATCTGAGTTCGGATCCCAGATCCCAAGTGAAAATGCCAGGCAGAAATGGCAGGGACCTGTAATTCTGGCCCTGGAAGGCAGAGTCTGGGAAATCCCAGAGCAAAGCAATAAGGAGGTAGAACAACCCAGGATGATTCCTGATGTCACCTTTGGGCCTCCACAGGCGGCGCCCTCTGGTACACACACATTCACACAGGAAAAAAAAGAAGGAGCCTCCATATGAAATATACTCAGGTGGATTCCAACCTAAGGGGCCCAAACCAGTAGCTAACCTGATGCGTTCTTCTGCTTCCTTTCTAGCGGGAGGAAAGGAGCCGGGGTCCCAAGACAAGCTGGGGTCACAGAGCCGGCCAGCAGATGTGTGCGGATGAGGATACAGGTACAAGCGAAGCGCCCGCCCTCTCTGCCGCCCGTCTAAATCACCGCCCGTGTTCAGCGCCGCACAGCACAATGCCGAGCCCACAGGAGACTGAGCACGCAGAATTTCCAGAAGGTTCAGGCACTTTCTAGAGTGCCTCTTGGTACTTCCCTGAGCCAGAGCCCATGAGCCGAGCCACCATTTGCCTATGTACAAACACGTGGTTCACGGGCAATGAATGCCATGCCGTGTAAAGGAGATTCTCTCTCTCCGTGTCTTCCAACCCCACTCAGGAGATTCCATCCATCTCTTTGTCTTACGTGGGAACCGCTCTTCTTTGGTTGATCTCTCCAGCGGAGACGTGTGGACCTCATGTCTCTCTAGGTTTTCGAGGGGCTAGTGTCCTTCTCGCACTCGCAGCCCTGACCCCTTCTTCTCCTGGTGAACCCTGGCCGTAGATGCCTGTGTCCTGTTCCTGGTGCTAGTCTCTCCCTTCCTCTTCCTCTATGGATGGGCACCACGGGATTCCCTCCGTCTCATGCTGCGTGTCAGTACTGAGATCTTTGGTCTAATTGCATTTTCTCTTAGGTGCCTATCTGTTGATCATTTTAATATTTATTTGGAGAGAGAGGGAGAGAGACAGAAAGAGAGACAAAGAGGAGAGAGACAGAGAAAGAGAGAGGCACACAGAGAGAGACAGAAAGACAGAGAAAGACAGAGAGACAGGCAGAGAGAGATAGAGAAAAGGAGAGAGACAGAGAGAGGGATGGAGAGACAGAAAGAGAGAGAGAGAGAGATATATAGAGAGAGAGCGAGTGAGCACATGTCCACTTCAGCACACAGTCGGAAGTCAGAGGATAACTTCTGGAACTTAGGTCACGAGCGTTCTCCCCTTCTTCCTGTGGGCATCTGGGGAGGAAGTCCGGTTGCCATACTTCTGAGCAGGCGCCTTGCCCACTGCGCTGTCCTCTGCCCTCTTCTGACCATTTTTAAAGCGATCCCTGTGGACACGCGCGGATCTGCCCACGTGCTCAGGCCAGTTGCCCCCATCGGTCTTTCCTCAGGCCGACAGCTGCCATGTTTGCTCCCGTAGCTCATGCCAGTCGCTATCTGATAGGATGCCACCTTCTTACTCAAAGCTGCCCAGCTTGTCTCGGCCTTTCAACCCCACTCAAGCCACGGTGGCCTTGTCAGTCACACAGCGATTGGACACTGGTTGCGATGACCTGAAAGATGTGCTTGGTGGCTGCGGCTCATTGACAGTGTTTCTCTTACAGCCGTGTGGAAGGCTTTGCATGTCCTCCATTGTTCTGTGGCCTCGTGGTCAGCGTGGGTGGCCTCTTTCACGTCAAGTGTATTCTAGCTGGAGCGTCCTGCTCTATGCAGGTATTCTGATTGTTGTATCTGCATCCAAAGTTCTGGGCGGATCCTCCCCACCTCACTTAATTCTAAGGGTTCTTAAGAGTTCTATGGCTGAAAATTTGCACATGTGCACGTTCTTGAGTGTGCATGTGTGTGTGTGCATGCTTGTGTGAGCATGTGCCAGAGGTACCGTTGGGCACTGCCCCTCAGAGTGGCACCCACCTTGTTTTATTCTGAGGCTGGGTCTCTGAATTTTACCTGTAACATGACAATCCACCCGGCCACCTGGCCCCAGGGGAGTCTCTTATTTCTGCGTCCACAGCACTAGGATTATACGCTGAGCTACCATTCTAAACCTTTGGCTTTTGTGGGTTCTGGGGAATCAAGCTCAGGTCCTTGTGTTTGCACAGCAAGCACATTACTGATTAAACATCTCCCAGCTGGCTTAATTTTTTTTTTTTTTTATTGACTAAGATTTCAAACGCAAGGTGGGCAAACTGGCTTGGTTGCAGTGAGCTAGGATTTTCCACTCCTTGCTCTGCTGAGACCTCAGTGCATAGAGAGTTTGCCGAGTGCTTTCTTAGTTTCTGTAACTAATGGCGTTTCCTCCTTCACCTGCTAATATGCTAAATTACATGTATAGGCTCTTCAAACTCAACCCATTCGGGGGTTGACTGCATCTAGCTTTATTGCAAAACCCTGGCAAATGATCCGAGACTTACTGAAGAAATGAGCATTCTCATTAACTCCATGGTCTGGGGTCCCCCATCTTCTCCGAGGCCTGCATTCCAGGGCTCCACCTCTTATAGCTCCCACCACTCCCCAATAACACCAAGCAGGGGAAAGTCCTCGTAAAATCTGTAGACCAGGACCGGGAAGAGGGCTCAGGGTTAAAGTCTTTGTATTGAAAGCATAAGGACTTGAGTTCAGAACCTGAGAGCTCACTGTAAGAATATCAGGTGGGAATGGCAACAGCCTTGAACGTCCTGCCTTGGAAGGCGGAGCCTGGGAAAACCCAGAGCAAAGCAATAAGGAGGGAGAACAATCCAGGATGATTCCTGATGTCACCTTTGGGCCTCCACAGGCACACACACTCAAGTGCCCTCATGTACACACACACACACACACACACACACACACACACACACACACACACGCACACACACGCAAAGACGTTTAAAAACTTACAAGTGCATAATGTCATATCAAATGCCTGACATGACTGAGTTATGCAGTTTTATATTTATTTATGTATTTTTAACTGTGCTATGTTGGCATCCGCAGCAACGGGCCTTAGGATGGCATCTTCATGGGCAGGCACTCTCCCGCTTTGTTCTTGTTTGCCCCCCTCCCGCCCTCTTCATCTCTCCTGTCCACTTTTCTGGAACCTTCCTTCCTCTAAATTGCCCTCTGTTCTGCTTTCATCTGACATAATAAACTCAGAAAGGTTTGATTTTGCCAACCCGTATTAGAGGCGTCGGTCCCTGATTGGTTGGTTGGTCCCACTGCTTCGGGGCTGCGGAGATACAGGAAACTGTCTATTTCCTGTCCAGGAAGTAAAAGATGAAGAGGAAGGGTCTGGGGCCCCCCATCTTCTCCGAGGCCTGCATTCCAGGGCTCCACCTCTTATATATAGCTCCCACCACTCCCCAATAACACCAAGCAGGGGACAAGCCCCAAGACGTGGCTTCGGGTTAGTGCTCCAAATCCAACAAAAACGTCTTTCCAACAGAACCTTAGACAGCTAGAGAAAGGCACTTTATGGGAATATATGGCCATGCAACAGAAGCAAGGCGTACCTGCTTTGCCTCTGTGCGAAAGCAGTAGCAAAGGCAACAGGCCTGTCCACGCACAGAATCTCTTCTGCTCTCTGCTCCTCCAAAAGTGTGTTTTCCTGTGCTTGGCAGTGCTGGAGCGATTGAGCCCGAGAACCGCACGTGCCAGGCCACTGCTTTTCCACTGATCCTTCCAAAGTAGGGTCTTTCTGAGAGCGGGTTCAGGTTCAGCCACCGAGATCCGGTTGATAATTGTAAACAGTTGCACAGAATGTCATCCTCTGACTCTAACATGCGTCATTCATTTCTTTAACCTGCGCGTGCACGCGTGCGCGTTGCGTGCGTGTGGTGGGTGGGTGTCGCCTGGCTGCCGAGGCCGGGGGAATGCCCCGTGCCCTCCTCCAGCGTGTTCTGCCGTGCTCCCTGGGGACGAGTCTCCTGCTGAACATGGAGTTCGCTGTCTGTAGGGTGGCCGGCCGGTGTGGGTTACAGCACACATGGCTACTCCTGGCTTTTATGTGGGGTGCTGAGGGTCAACATCAGGTCCTCATGCTTGTGTATGTAGCGAGTGCGAGTGCTCCCATCCGCTGAGCATCCCCCAGTTCCCCTCTCTCTTTCTCCCCCCCCCCTTTGAGGATTCAGGTAGGTTTATTAGAGGAGACAAAGAATGGAACTCAAGGACTCCAGATGTGAAGTACCATGAGCGGCAAGGGCGCCCCAGAGAACTCGTGGACTCCAGCCGTGGCATCCATGAGGGGCACTGAGACAGAAAAGAACTCACGGACTCCACACGTGGGGTGCCGTGAGGGGCGGGCGTCCATCTCCCCAGCTCTTAATGAACACATTTCTAATGCTTTGTGTTTTACTTTTCCAACAAAGCTGTAGTCACCAACTCTGTACAAGTTTCTTTACTATGATGTCTTCGAGACAGACATCGGGCGTGGAGTTTCGGGGTCTTTCCGTGGCACGTTCAGTCTTCCCAATGACTTCCAGAACACCTCCCTGAAGGACTCTCTGAATTTCCTGCCCTCAGCCGTGAGAATAAACGGCAAATTGTAAAACCAAGGCAAAGATTTCACCAGAATGCGTTGGAGATTTATATGTATTCTGAGCACTCGAAGTTTAATTATCCAGACTTCAAAGTGATTCCGTGGTTTAGAATTTCATTTTATTCATTACTGTTTTGTCATGGTGTGTACGTGCATTTCCATAGCCTTGCGGAATTGGTTCTCTCCTTCCAAATTATGTGGGTTCTGTAGATTAAGTTTAGGACTGTCTATAGAAAGAAAAATGGACTAACAAGATCAGAATCTACCTCCCGGGGAATTAAATGCATGGTAAACCATGACGCTCCAAGAAAGTTTCTGATTCCTAGCCTGCAGCTGTAATAAATCCCGGTCCAAACAACTTAGGGCAGAGAGAAGATTGGTTCAGCTCAGAGCTCCAGGTGTCAGACTCATGGCAGGCGTCGAGCAAGCTGCTCACACCCCCTCAGGATGCAGAGGGCATGGATCTTGCCTGCCTGCCAGTGCCGGCCGGTTCGCTCCATCTTTATCCTCCTCCCCGGGAATGGTCCCACTCTCTAGGGGTGGGGTCTTCCCACATCAGTCATGCAGTCAAGACATCTTCTAGGGCTTTCCCACAGGCCTGGCTTAAGTGAACAATTCCCCATGGGCGTGTCCATGGGCATGTCCAGGGCGTGTCCTCAAGGTGGCCCACCTCCTAGGTGTCAGGTTGATGTCTGACGGCTGGAGAGATGGATCAGCGGGTAAAGGCACTTGCCGCACAAGCCTGACAGCCTGAGTTCAACCCCCAGAACCCACGTGAAGGCAGAAGGAGAGAACTGACCCCCCAAAGAGGACCTCCGACCTCCACGCACATCGTACACACACTCTGACAATAAATGAACAAAAACCTTCAGTAGGCAGCTGCAGATTGTTTCTGGAAATGCACAGTCACGCAGCATGTCAAACAATATCGTCTCTACTTGATCTAGCTCAAGTTTACCGTGTTACTTTCCCTGACTAAACGCATTGTGATTAGATGTCAGCGCAACAAGGGGTCTGCGAAGGCTCAGCAGGTGAAGACAACCTGCCCGTAGACCTGCGTTCGATCCCCAGAAGCCCACATGGTGGAAGGAGAGACCTGGCTTTCACAGTTGCCCTCTGAGCTCCGCCTGGGCACTAAGCGTCTGCGTGCTGTGACAAAGGTTTCGTAAGGACACGCTGCTCAAATCTGACATGTACTTTATCCCTCCCCCACCCTATTAGCTTCTGTCGCTTCCTCCTGTTTCTGCCTTTCTCAGTAGCTCCCCTTCTGTTTTCACACTGTGTGTGTGTCAAGATCTCCCTCACACCCCATGCCTGGCCTTTTTTAGACAGGTGGGGCAGGGCCCAGATGTTCTCTTGTGATGGACACTGGAGACAGATGGGAAAAGATGCCCCCCAGGGAGGCCAGGGGAGTTGGAGGTGCCTGGGCTGCCCGAGAGCGGCGGAAGGGAGTAATCTCCGTGGACCGGACCCTGGGAGAAATCGCTGCTGCGTGTCAGAACTCCACGCCGCACCCTGGCACGTCCCCCGGGGCGGGGGAGGAGCTGGATTCCGAGTCGTGGAGGATCTGATTGGCGCTGGCAGATCCGAAGTGTCTGGGTCATGAGCCTGGTTTTCTGAACCTGCTGTAGTTTCTCACTCGGACGGACGATGCTTTGGAGCTTCCCAAGCAGCTTTTCTTCCCACGCGTGTGCGATTCCTCTCTGAGCCCGCGGCCCACCTCCGCCTGCTTTCCTCCTTGGTCGAAGCTCCAGTGGCAGCTGCTCTGGGCTCCTCCCTCCCTCAGCGCGCCTCCTCCTCCTCCGGGGGTACCTCCCGCTTTGAGGGGAAAGGACCCTTTGTCCTCAGGCACGGCTCTGAGGAGGAACGATCTCCTCCTCTTTCTCTCCTGTGTCTCTGGGCAGCTGAGGCTTGGCCAGGTCCTGCTCGCCAAGGCCCTGACTGTCCAGGTTCACTCGTCTCTCTGCGCTGAGGGCTCAGGCCCATCGCTACCTACCCTTGTGGATGCTCAGGGAATTAACGGGGGGGGGGGGCAGAAATAGAGATAGATAGATGGATGGATAGATAGATAGAGAGAGAGAGATAGAGCGATAGATTAGATAGACAGATGATAGATAGATAGACAGATACATAGAGAGAGAAGACTGAGAGAATAGGTGGGTGCATGGAGCACAGGCAGGGAGAAGGACGACTTTCAGAAGTCAGGTCTCTCCTTCCACCACGGGGGCTTCTGGGGATTGAACTCACGTCTCCAGGTTTCAAGCAGGTGCCGCTCCCCGTTGCGCCGTCTCACTTGGCCGTTGTTATTATTCTGAAACTAGAACACGCCCCACAGCCCAGGTTGTCCTCGGACTCGCACTCCTCCTGCCTCGGCCCCAGAGGGCTGGGACGGCAGACGCGCACCACCACACCAGTTCTAACTGGCTGACTCTGCGCGAAATGCTTCTTCCCATGAAGCTCTGCGCGGTCCTCCAGAGCAGCGTGTTGCCCCCCTGTGCTGGACACCTCCCTTGCTCTGACCTGCCAGCCTCCCCCAGGGCTGTGCGTCGCTCCTGACGTCCGGGCGACCCTCCCGGGTCTCTGCTGACGTTCACCTGATCCAGCCCCTCGCCCTTTCTAGCCACCTGTGTGCGTTTGCGCTGGAAGATTAGCTGTGCAGCCGCTAGTGCCCTGCGCACATCCTCGCGACTCACTCGCCTGTGCTCTGAGTGGGCAGGAAGTGTCTGGAGGACCAGAAGAAATTCCAGCGGATCCGTCCGTGACATCGGCTGGGTGCAACTTAAGGGCATCACAGGGCCGAACTGAGCAGCTGAAGGCAGCTCCGTAACACTGGTTTTCATCATCCCAAAAGGACTTGAGGGTCGCAGTTTGGGTGGCGCTGGGCACTCATGGGCCGTCCCGTCCCTGAGCAGGCCGAGGCAGTCCCACCCTAGTAGCCGCCACGGAGAGTTTCCGGTCAGCTCCAGTTACACAGCAAGTCTGGTCTCAAGAAAGACAGTGTTTAACTAGTGGAGAGGTGCACTTCTGTGCTGGGAGGCAGAGACAGAAGATCAGGAATTCAGGCCAGCCTGGGCTACGTGACACCCTGGTCTCCCAAACCCAACCCACCAATCAATAACTGTCAGCCAACCAAACCACCAGCCAGCCAATCAGACAACCGAGCACACAGTCTTTAGATAAAGCAGTTGGCCTTTAGAAGAAGTAGAAAGGAAGCGCTTGAGGCTGGAGACACGGCTCAGGGTTAAAACCTTTGCCTCACAATCCAAAGGACCTGAGTTTGGATCCCAGATCCTACGTGAAAATGCGGGACAGAAATGGTGGCAACTCTGCAACTGTGGCCCTGAAAGGCGGAGCCAGAGAAACCCCAGAGCAAAGCAGTAAGGAGGCAGAGCAATCCGGGGTGAGTCCAGATGTCACTTTTGGGCTTCCACAGGTGCACACACTTGAGTGCCCTCTTCTACACAGACACACACACAAACACACACAGAGACACACAAACACGCAGACACACGCAGCACACACAGACACACAAACACACGCAGACATATGCAGCACACACAGACACACAGACGTACACACACATTTTTTTTTTTTTTTAAAGAAACAGCTGGAGATGGAGGAAGAAATCTGACAGGGCCACAGGAAAGGGAACAGTTAACATGGAGAAACAGACAAATGTGTCGCCTGTCTTAGTAGGCCGCTGGGGACACTGGCAGCCATTTCTATCCCCAAGGGACGGACCAGGCCAGAGTGGACGAGGGGTCATTCATGGAGTAGAAAAGGAGGAGGCGGATAAGCGTTCAAGAACTTTGCTAGGCACAAGATCAAAGACAAACAGATACTCTAGTGGGATTCAGAAGAGAACTGTCTCTGAAGACTGGGATGGAGTCCCCCCAACAATGCAAAGGGGGCAGGCAGATCTTCAGTGAATGCGGGCTGTGGAATTTAATCTGGTTAAGTGATAAAAGCAAGCAAAGTATTGAAGCAAACGTAAGAAATATAACGCAGTTTGGATTGTCCTAAGCGAATGTGCAAGAAAAGTGTTCTGAAGACCGGTTTTGCTGGCAGAGGTCTTGAACTGCATGCACCATTTGGGGGTGCTGAGGCAGAGGGCTACTGGGAGGTCAAGTTATCTGGGTGACCAAGACCCTGTCTCAAAAACAAGCAAAACTATTTTAATTCCTTTACTTGCTTCCTAATTTTCTCTTCTATTAGTAGTGGGAAGCAACCCCATTAGAAAAACCAAACCCAAACCCCAAACCACTGAAATTCCACCTTGATGCAGCTCAGCTGTTTCTCCCGTATTCACGTCCAAGATGCAGACCAGCTGCTCCGCGTCACGCCTCCTGTGTGCCTTGTCGTCTGCACAGCCCTGCGTGGGCTCTGTGATTACCCACGGGCGTCTGTCTCCACGGGCGTCTGTCTCTGAGGCGACCCCAAGGGCTGCCAGCAGGGAGGCCCTGGGTGTCCCGCGCAGGCCCGAGACACTTGGTTTTAAATGTCGGCTTGAGAACTGACAACTGAGTGTGTAGGCACACCCAGGAAGAATTATTCCCAGCAAGCCTGTGGGACATGATCTAACTGGTGTGGGGAGGCCCCGGCCACAGTGCGTGGGACATTCCCTCCGACAGGTGGATGAGATGGAGACGGCTTGTTGGTTTGGGCAGCCTGGGAAGGAGAAAGTATTCCTCGCTCTCTGGTCGTCCAACGGATATGTTGGAATAATGGATTATAACCTGACCTGTAAGCCAATAATCCCCCCTTGCTCCTCTTGAATTGTTTTGGCTGCACATTCACCGAAACCTTGGAAGTACCAGTAACCGGGTCAGGCTGTGTCCCGGAAGCACTTGCTGACCGTTGGTTAATCGTTGCCCAGGTTCCCTGAGAGTCTCTGTTTTGGAGCTGATTTCTGCAAATGTCTCACTCCTGCAAAGAACGTTCCAGTCCCCAAGAGACTCATTTGGGCCCTTAGCTCCCCAGCTCCCCAGACGCGCCTGGCCAGGTTTCTGGGAGCTTCTTTGGCCAATTTCCCTATCGCGTATAAAGTGAAACATTCTGCGAGTCCTTTCGCGTCTGACTACTTTGGATTAGTATGGTGCTTTGAGGTTCAAATGTATTGACTAGCGCTACGTAGTTGTTGTTTTAACTGCTGTGGAGAATTTTATTAGATGAATAGCTATGGGGATAGTAAAGGGCTCACAAGAGACCTGAGGCCGGGTGTGAGGTATGTGCAGGAGAGGCAGTCGGGTCCCTGGGGAGTCTCTGGCTGGCCAGCTTGGGCTACTTGGTGAACCCCAGACTAACGAGAGACCAGGACTCAAAAAGAGTGGCACGTGAGGAGAGATACCTGTGGCTGGTCTCTGGTGCCCCTACACACACACACACACACACACACACACACACACACACACACACAGGTGCGCACATGCACATTATTGGCTGATTGCTTGTCGTTGGTCCCTGTTGGTCTCCCAAGGAGAAAATGAATCCGTGCTTCTGTTTTAGCAAGCACGACTCCACACACAGTAAGCAGAGCTCTCACCTGTGCTCCCAATCATGCACTGTTTTTCCGCAGCAGCCCCGAGTGCCCACTTGGCTGGGGGGCGGGCATGCGGTCTTGGTGGCGGAAGGCCCCTCTCCTGATGCGCTGGGTTTGATCTCCCGTCCTCCCCACAGTGAGATGAGTCAGAAGATGGCCAAGGAGGGTCCCAGACTCTCCAAGAACCAGAAGTTCTCCGAGCACTTCAGCATCCACTGCTGCCCGCCCTTCACCTTCCTCAACTCCAAGCGCGAGATTGTGGACCGGAAGTACAGCATCTGCAAGAGCGGCTGCTTCTACCAGAAGAAGGAGGAGGACTGGATCTGCTGCGCCTGCCAGAGGACCAGGTGAGCCAAGGCTCCCCCCAGCCCCCCATGGCCAGCTCCTGCAGGCTCGGAAGGTTCTGAAAGGTGGGAGGCCACACTGCCCCCCAGCCCCCACTGTCAGTTCTCACAGGTTCTGGAAGTTTCTAGAAGGCAGGAGACATACTCCCCCCCCCACCAGGTCCCTCAGGCTCTGGGAGATTTTGGAAGACAGAACCCCCCTTTCCCCCCTGCCTCCAGCTTCCTGACTGTCAGCTCTCAGGCTCTCGAAGATTCTGGAAGGCAGGAAGATAATCCTCCCCTCCTCACCCCTAGCTCCCTACTGTCAGTTTCTGTAGGCTTTGGATGATTCTGGGAAGCCACACTCCCCCCCAGCCCCCAGCACCCTACCGTCGTTCTTGCAGGCTCTGGAACTTTCTAGTAGGCAGGAGGACACCCCCCTTGCCCCCAGCTCCCTGACTGTCAGCTCCCTCCATCTCTGGAAGATTCTGGAAGGCGGGAGGATGGGGGAGGGGAGCAGGACCGCCCTCCTGCCTCCAGTCTGCAGAGCTGCAGCCGCAGCCTCCAGCTTCTTTTGGCCCCTCAGAACCAGCCGCCGCGCCAAGTCCCCCCAGAAGCCCAAGGCACCGCCAGCTTCGCCCCCCGCGGTGGTCAGAGCTCCAGCCAAGCCAAGGTCCCCTCCGAGGACTGAGCGTCCGCCGCGTCCCCGCCCGGAGGTCCGGCCACCACCAGCCAAGCAGCGGCCCCCTCAGAAGGCCAAGCAGCCAGCGCGCAGCAGCCCCCTGCTCAGAGGGCCGCCCGCCGGCCGTGGGGGGGCTCCCGGCAAAGCCTCTAGGTTCTGGTAACAGCATCTCTTGCTTTCTCTGGTCCCCCAGCCCAAGGTGAGCCGCTGTCCCGCAGCGACCCTTGGGGCGCTCTCGGGCCGCAGTAAATCCCCTGTTGGAAGCACCTGGTGTGGCTGGCGCTTTTCTGCTGCATGCGGCGGGTGCAATGTGTGGCCAGCGCCGCAGCCCACAGCCGGCTGTGTCTTCCTCTGCTCCACAGAACTGAAGAAATGAGGGTCCCCTTATTCCGGGCCTCAGAGAGGAGGGGGAGGGTGATTCTGTGAATGTGTGAAAGGAGAGGGTCCCCAACACGTCATCAGGTGCAAGCTTGGTGACGCTCTGCAAACTTGCTGCCTGTCCCAAGGCGCTGTGTGCCGAGTGATGCCTGAGCCCCGTCTCGGTGACTCAAGCACCAGGTGGAGAGGCTCGGGGCACCTGTGCAGCGTGGGGCTAAGTGCCCCATGTGGGTACGGCCAGGGTGCACACTGCTGGGGGAGCTCCGAGCACGGGTTAGTTGGCAGCCCTGGCTTAGGACCTGGAGGCTCCGCGGAGGACATTAGGTGTGGTGGGGAGAGAGCTGGAGCTGGGCGGTCAGGCAGAGAGAAGCGCCAAGGAGGACCAAGGGGTCTATGCAGCCTCAGCGGTGACGGCCTTGCTTCCTTTTGAGATGGGGTCTCACCAAGTCCAGGCTCAGTGTCGCTGGTAGCCCAGGCTTGCCCAGCACTCCCCATGTAGCCCAGGCTGGCCCAGCACTCCCTGTGTAGCCCAGGCTGGCCCAGAGCTTGCTGGTAGCCCGGGCTGGCCCAGCACTCCCCGTGTAGCCCAGGCTGGCCCAGAGCTTGCTGGTAGCCCGGGCTGGCCCAGCACTCCCCGTGTAGCCCAGGCTGGCCCAGAGCTTGCTGGTAGCCCGGGCTGGCCCAGAACTCCCCGTGTAGCCCAGGCTGGCCCAGAGCTTGCTGGTAGCCCAGGCTGGCCCAGCACTCCCCGTGTAGCCCAGGCTGGCCCAGAGCTTGCTGGTAGCCCGGGCTGGCATCAAAGTCCCCACAGTCTTCCTGCCTCCCTGCGGAGGGCTGGATCACAGATGAGCCACCACGCTTAGCAGTTCTCCTCCTCCTCCTCTTTCCCCTTCCCCATTCCTATACTTCTTCCTGTTCCTTTCCTTCTTCCTCCTCCTCTCCCTTCTGCCCTTTTTCTCTCTTCCCTCCCCTCCCCCTCTTCTCCTTTCTCCCTTCTCCACCTCCCTCTTTTCTTCTCCCTCTTCCTTCTCCTCCTCCTCTTCTTCCTGTCTCCTCTGCTTCCTCCTCCTCCTCCTCCTCCTCCTCCTCCTCCTCTTTCTTCTTCTAGTAGATTTTCTATTTTACAACAGTTGTAGCTCCACAGAAAACCTGAGCAAGACTCTGGCATTTCCGTCCTGCTCTGTGCTCTTACACATGATTTGGCCATCTTTTTAGCCTCTGGATATCTCGAGATGAATTTGCTCCTAGGTCAATGGTGGGCGTTAAGAGCACTGACACCCCCCCCGCCTCCCCCCTCTGTACTCAGCTCCTGTGTAGCTCGTTGCCATGTGCTGCATCGCGTGTTATTTGCTGACTTGGAGCCAGGAAATCCCTGGGGAGCGAGCAATGCCCCTCTTGAGTCTTACTAGGCCTGCGGGGCGGGGGGATGGCAAGGGCTCTGTTTCCAAGAAGCCTCCCTTCCCCCAAGTGTAGAGGTGCGGCTGCATGAAGCTTGCGCCTTGAACAACCCTGACCTGAATCATGCATGGATGGTGATCTGGAGCTTCCGTGAAATGTCGTAAGAAACGTGGAAGGTGCCAAACTCGTGGTTCCCAAAGCACGAGAAACGGCCTGGGAAGATGTGAGATTGAGTAGTTTGTTTAGCAAGAGAGTTGAGTAGCTGGCTACATCACTAAAACGTCAACAGCAAGCTAGCGCAGGCTAGCTCATCCATGACTAAAATCCGCCAAGGGACCGGAGGGCAGGTTGGCTTGGCCGGGTGGCTTCTGATGTGCAGGGCCGAGAGGGGCTGTGGAGAGCCAAGGGCTCGGGGCTCCTGGGTGGATGGAGGACCAGTGGATAGATGGATGGATGGACGGACGGCAGCAAGTCTCTCAGGCACAGGCTCGGTGAGCCCCGTCTTCCTTAAGCACAGGCTCAGTGAACCCCGTCTTCCCTGAACCAGAGAGTTACATCACGGGTCACAGACGCACAACTCCCTGCTTCTCTCTCCCCTGGGAGGCAGGGGAGGTGCCCCTCCTCTCCCGGGGCCTCGGCCTGTCTCCCCAGCCACCCACCCTTCCCGGGACGCAGGCCAGGAACGCTGCCTTATCCTGCCCGTGACTTTGCTCGTCCCCCTCTGAGCCCCACCTGAGGTGTGCGTTTCCCACTTCCCAGGAGGGCAAGTCCCTAGGGACCCACCAGAGCCGTCCCTTCCCTTTACTGATCACCTGACCGCTTCAAAGCAGGGGTGCGGGAGCGGGTTCAAAGCAGGTTCACAGGAACGGCTCACCCCAAACAGAGCTGCTGGGTCACATGTTCGGAAAGCACAGAAAATAAATAGCCATAAGTCTCATGCACACCGCCGCTTTGTGATACGGTGAGATGTCGACTTGAGAGATTCAACAACGTGGACAAAGGCCTTTCTGGGTCCACAGTGACTCTTTTATTAAGTCTTCTCAATAAACACAGAATACCTTTTTATTTTCGGTATGGATGTGTGTGGGTTTGTGTACACGTGTGTGTATCAGCAGGCACCGTATGAGACTTCAGGAATCACCCTGGATTGCTGCACCTCCTCTTTGCTTTGCTCTGGGGTTTCCCAGGCTCCGCCTTCCAGGGCCAGACGTGCAGCTCACCACTATTTCCACCTGGCGTTTTTATGTGGGATCTGTGATCTGAACTCCTGTCCTTTTGCTTGCGGGGCAGGCGCTGAACCCTGGAGCCACCTCTCCTGCCCCGGCAGAGCACACCTGATTCTTAGACACTGAGGCGCGACCCTCCGCGTCTCGCTGTGGCCACAGCCTTCTCGCTGGGCAGCAGGAGACCCTGGTGCCTTCCTCTCCATTTCTTCTTCTCTCCCAGTTCTCAGCTTCGAGGCGGCGCAAGGTTACCCAGCTTTTGGGGGCCAGTGCATTTCCTGAGCTAAGCCTCTTTTGGTCCCCCACATCCCTAGGGAGAAAGTAGCTGGTTTGGAACTCTCCGGTCACACATCTTGGGCAACGTTCCTTGTCTAGGTGGTCTTAGATTATTTTATATCCAGCCTTGCACGCCAGGCGCTTAGAAGATCATTTGATCTCGGCGTGTCCACCGAGGGTGGACGTCAAGGCCCTGGGGCCCGGATCATGGTGTGCCTTTCTCTAGTCTGACTCGGGGTTTGTCTGGTATTAGTGACAGAATGGGGCGCAGCAGAGAGGCAAGAGCTCAAGGTCAAGTCTAAGCCTTGGTGTCCGGCATCCTCGGTCCGGGTTATACCTTCCCTGGACCTCCCATGTGTAACCTCCCTCGCCCCCCAGCAGTCTTTCAGGTGAGGAGTGTGTGGAGCTGGTCACGGTGTTACCATGCAAGCTCGCATGCATACGTGTGCACCTGTGTCCACGGCCATCTTCATGTTGGTGGCTCGGGTGTTTGTCCTGGTGGTGGTGACGGAGCGCCGACAGCAACCGCTGGAGGAAGGAGGGTTGACCGAGGTGCACCCAGCATGGCGGGAGGGCGTGGCGCGGGCGCCTGGGAGGCCTCCGGTCACGCGGCACCTGCGGCCCAGCGGCAGAGGGACAGGAAAAGCTGGTACTCAGCTCAGTTTCTTCTTTCCATGTGGCCCCAGGGCCCCGGCCCAGGGATGGTGGTCTTCCTCTCAGAACACCCTCGCAGACGCAGAGCTGTGGTCTGGGGGATGCTGAGTCCAGTCCCATTGACAATGCAGACCAGCCGTCACGGGTAGAACTTTCTCATTATGTTTACAGGACGTGGGAGGTACTTCGATTACCTCCGTGTTTTTCTGTTGCAGAATCTCCTGCAACGAGTAACCATAGGGTCATAGGGTCAGTCCAGGAAAAAAAAAAAAAAACAAAACACTCATCTTGGTCAGAGGTTACCAGAATTGAGAAAACAAGGAAGGACTCTAAAGCTGGATCTCCCAGGAGACAAAGAGGACCAAAAGCCGGTCACAGAGTCGCCATCGCGTTGAAGGCGTGAAGTGCGACCCTCACCGGTGTTGTGAATTCCTTTTTCTCTCCTGAACCAGACTGAAGAGGAGGAGCAAGTCGACCCCCAGAAGAAAGTGACGAAGCGTTTCCGGTGAACATGTGCCGCCTTCGCCCCTGGACTCGCTGCTTTTGCAACCTATCAGCCTTTGGACGAGCTGCCCAGCTCCGAGGATGATGCAGGGGCAGACGCTTGCGGATGCCCACGGTGCCCACGGTGCTGGAGCCTTGGGGCAGCCTGCTCGGAGGTGAGGATGGACATCTCTGTGTGCCATGCTCTGGCCACATGCGTCGCATGCATATTGTATGTGACAGCATGCATGTGTGCATGCATGTATGCATGTATGCATATGTGCATACTTGACAGTGAGGTTGGCCAGGGCATCCTCTCGCAGCTCTTGGACTCCAGAGCTCCGCATATAGGCGGTTGGTTTCTCTCATCCACAGGCCCGTCTTGGCACGTGCACAGGCTGAGCCCCTCTGTCCTGTGGCGGAGCCTGACTGGATCCTCCGCTTTCTTTGTCATTCTGCCTGATTCCTGTCTCGCGTGCTTTCTACTGACCAATGGTCAGAGCCACAGCTAACTTGGGTCACGTTCTGGGTCAGATATTAAGTTGCCCTGTGACCCTGCAGTACAAAGAAACCCGACACGGAAGGGGCCGTTTCCGTTTCAGTTACGCGTCAGCTGTGGCCAGGTCACCGAGTGGGAAGCCAAGAGAGGCAGGAGGAGGCCACCCACCCCCTCTCAGGCCCTGTTTCCGGCCTTGGGAAGGGTTTGGGGAGCATAGCGTCTCCTCATGTCCCCAGGCGGGTGTGTCCACAGGTTACCAACCCGCAAGCCCCTGGGGAGAGCGGATGCCTGGGGCCTAGTGGCAAGGCAGTATCTAGAAAAGTAGGGCAGGAGCCCAGCCAGGGAGAGAGGAGCAGAGTGGGCAAGGGGAGGCGGGGAAGGGGAGGGGTCAGCAGCTCAGGCTCCCTCCCTGCGGAGGAGGCCGTTCTGGCGACCAAGTGTCTCTTAACTCAGTTTCATAGGGGTAGGTTTGGGGGCTGGCTGCTGTCCCCCATTCTGCTTGGTTCTCATCATCCATTGCCTCAAGCTGTCAGAAAGGGCTTGATCTTGACGTGGGCTGTGCTCTGTAGCCCAGGCTCCAACATCGCCCCCTCCCTCATCCCGCCTGCTCCGTGTCCCAGGCTCCAACATCGCCCCCTCCCTCATCCCGCCTGCTCCGTGTCCCAGGCTCCAACATCGCCCCCTCCCTCATCCCGCCTGCTCCGCGTCTCAGGCTCCAACATCGCCCCCTCCCTCATCCCGCCTGCTCCGTGTCCCAGGCTCCAGGCGTCTCCCCATCCCGCCTGCTTTTGCCGCATCTTCCACCCATGAGCACTTGTGGGACAAGACTGGGCCAGAGACTCAAGTCACATTGTTCTTGAGGACTGTTACATGTGTACATATTCACATGTGAGTGTGTGTGTGCATCTATGCATGTGTACCCATGCATGTGTGCATGTGTGTGCAATGCACTCATGCATGTGTATATGTGTATATGCATGGGCTTATATGTGCATGTATATACGTGTGTGCCTATGCTTATGTGTATAAGCATGTGTATATGCATGTGTGCACGTGCATGTGTGTATACTTATTGGAGAACTAAGCTTGGGAGAAGACCTGGGCTCCCATTTTCTTTCTCCGACATAATATTAGCAAGCCCTTCCAGGTCCCTGTCCTGCGTCAGTTTCTGCCCCTGCCCCCCAGGACTCTGCCGCTGAAGCTCCTCATGAGAAAACTATACTAATGTCCTTCCTCCAGGGACCTGGCCTTGACTTAGGGCTGCGTTGCATCTTGGCAGTAGCTTTGCAAGCTCTTTGCATTTTTTTTCATTCAGCCCAGGTGGTGGGGATGAAAGAGGAGGGTCCGGGTGGTGGGGAGGGAAGAGGAAGAGTCCAGGTGGTGGGGAGGGAGGAGGAGGGTCCAGGTGGTGGGGAGGGAGGAGGAGGGGTCCAGGTGGTGGGGAGGGAGGAGGAGGGTCCAGGTGATTTCTAAGCCTGGAGCTGGGCGCAGAGAAGCTGAGCTCTGTTTCTTGGGCTAGAAAGTTGTTGGTTGGTGGGTTGGTGGGCGAGTTGATCTGTGGATTTGTCCGTGGATTGGCCAGTGGGTGTGACCAGGCTTGTCTCCAATGAGTGATGCTTCCTTCTGTTTTTTTTAAACCTCCCTCACACTCAGTGGTTGAGGTGCACCCCCACCTGCCCTCCCCCACCTGCCCTCCCCCACCTGCCCTCCCCCCACCCGCCCTTCCCCCCTACCCGCACCCCCCACTTGCTCTGGACCCCACCTGTTCTCGACCTTACCTGTCCTTGACCACGCCCACTACTCCAGTCAGTTAAAAATCAATCTCTATGAGGCTGAAGAGATGGCTCAGGGGTTAGAATCTTTGCCTTGCAAACAAAAGGAGCTGAGTTCAGATCCCAGATTCCCATGTAAAAATGCCTGACAGAAATGGCAGCACTTGCAATTCTGGTCCTGGAAGGTGGAATCTGGGAAACCTCAGAGCAAAGCAGTAAGGAGGTAGGACACTCCAGAATGATTCCAGTATCCCCCTTGGACCTCCACAGCACATGCAGTGCTCTCTTGTCCACACACACACACACACACACACACACACACACACACACACTCCTCTAACTAGAAGCACTCTGTTTTCCTCCACTTCCATTCGGCTTGTCTTTCTTAGAATTGGCTTCCTCCTGGGACTACTGATCAACCAAAGACACCGCAGAGAGTGGGGTGGAGCTGGCTTTGGAGGTCTCTCCTGTTGCTTGTGGCTCCACCTTTGGGACCCTGTGACTGGGGAGGGGCAGGTGACTGGGGAGGGAACTGGGTTCTGGCCTTTGTCCGAGGATCTGCTTCTGAAGACGGCTCGGGCTCCTGCGCTGGGGCCGTGGGGATGTGCCCAGAAGGCTGAATACTTCGGACTGCTGGGCTGACGCTGTTTTTCTCCCCACAGCTCCTGGCCCGTTCCACCCTTTCCCTCTGTAACTGCGACCAGGAATCTGCTGTCACCCGCCGCCCTTGGACTGTGAGTGAGTCACCCTGTCCCTTGTTATTTTTCAGATATTTTCCCTCTCTGTCTTCGAGGCTCTGAGCGCTCCGGGATGTCACTAAGCGCCGCCTTGTTCTGTGTGTTCTGTTCAGGACTCGATTCTTCCCTCCGAAGATTCTTGTCTTCACGGGAGCGTGAGCCAAGTGCGTGTCGCACGACCATCCAAATGGCAAAAATAAAAAACATTATCAAGTGTTGCCCACGACGTGGGGAAACCTCTCTTCAGCTGCCGTTGAGAATTTTTAAATGACTCTAATGTTTTTGAGTTGCACTCTGGAGATACTATCGAGGCAGGATGTTACCTAACCTCTAATCAAGCCATGGCGACCTTAGGCCCCCATTCTGGAGAAAACTTAGACTTTTAGAGAGAGGAGAGAACAACGTAAATTTGTGCAGAGGATCAGTTTGTAGCTGAAAGAAGAGAAAAAGATAAGAAGGCATTAACCAAAATGCTTACCCATGGGAAATGAACAGATCAATTTTGGTATAGTCACAAATTAAATTTTAGACAGTAGTTAGAAAAACCAATCTATCAGATATACCCGTATCAGATAGATGAAACTAGAAAATAAAATGAGGAATCAGAAAAGCAAGTAGTAGACAGTAAATGCCTGGCAATGCCCTTGCCTAAGTTCGAGCTGCCCATGTTGCTGCACTGAAGACCGTCACGTAGTAGACGGTCTCTACGGTGCTGTGGCATTTGAAGCGACACCAAGAATAACAAGGGCATTTCAAACATTCATCCTCTTGGAAAGAACAGTGAGACACAATTCCCAGTTTGAAGGAATAACCCCAACTAAAAGCCCCGCAGAGACGGTTAACAATACTAGCCAGACACGAATTTGTTTGGAAAGGTGAGTGGGAGATTTGTAAAAAATCCATGTCTTAAAACAACAACACTGTTTGCTTTGAATTAATGTTGGATCTTGCGCTGGCTGCTGACATTGAGGGAGGGGACAAAGAGAAAGATCTGGAAGACAAGCCTCCCCCAGCTTTACCCCAGGGAAGAGGAAGGCAGGAAATAGGGAAGACAATGGAATGTTGGGGAACGTGGAGGGAAGTGAAGGGACAGTGTTAAGGTGGAGGGAGCCAAGTACAGGATAGAGAAAGAACAGGATAGAGAGAGAGAGAGAGAGAGAGAGGGAGAGAGAGGGAGGGAGAGACGGAGAGGGCTTGTCTTGGGGGCCGTGTAGCCAGGCACAGAGATTCCCAAGGCTCCTGGGTGGGCACAGGCCCCAAGGGCAGATATGGGGTCACAGCGTGCAGCTGGAGCGAGGGAAAGGCAGAGAGGAGAGAGGACTTGGAATCCTTGTCCTCAGAAAGAGGAGTCGGGCCAAGGGCGTCTCCACGCAGCCTGAGGAAGTGCCAGCAAAAGGTCAAGCCCTCCTGACCTTCAGGGACACACCTGTGACATCAGGTGCTAAGCTGCCCTTGGAGTCGCCGCTTTTACCAGTGGTGACCTGCCTGAGGCCCGTCCCTCCCTGGGCGCAACAGGAGCGGGCAGGGGTTCAGGGTGGGGGGGGGCGTGATGGGACCACGGGGTACATCACTGGCCAGCCCACAGCCTCCCACCCTGGCCTCACACAGACCCCGGAAGGAAGCTCATTTCCCGTCATCCTCAGATCTTGCAGCTCTCCACCCTCCATGCTGCACGCGCTGCCCGGGGAGGGGCGGAGCACGGCGCACGTGACCATTCGCGATGCTTCGGCTACTAGCCCATTAATGTGAATAACCAGAATCCGCTGAGCTCTTGTTTGTCCGCTGTGGAAATAAAACCTTCTGGGGTTGGATCCGGCATAGCTGCAAATTACTTGAAGCCGGCGGGTCACCCAGCATAGTGGGCGTTGGAATGCAAATGTCTTGCAATCGTCTTTTTTCTCTTGTTCGGATTGGTTCGGAGGCACGTGACCCTGGGAATACTGGAGAGATCATGTGACCCTCTAAGAAGCCCCTCCCTCAGTGTCTCAAGTAGCCTCCACAAACACGTCTGGCACGTGACCCAGAATGCTGGATGCTAGATGGTTCTGTTGGGAAATCTGCCATTTGCAGGCAACACTGAAGAATTTGCCCCTAGCTCTTGGGGGCCCAGGTAGAAAGTTCTGGTTTATAGTGTCCTGCTAATTTCCATGGTGCTGGTTATCACGGCATGGGCGTGCTACCCCTGGGTGCGGCACAGTGAAGGGATGGGTAGAAGCAATTGGCACAGGTTGGCACGGGGCAACTACCTACCCATGGGTGTCCTCAAAGGCAGAGTTTGCTACAAGAGACAACAGCAACCAGTATGCAAAGACTGTCAGTCAAAGAAAGACCACACGGGAAACCAGCTCTCAAATGGGAAATTCACATGGAGAGACTGGACAGAGGATTTTTTCCCCTCAGACGATTGAGAGATGGTATTGGTCACGAATCTATATTTTTCTGCTACTACTACTATACCTTTTTGTCTTTTAATCAATTGTTTTAGTGAGTGCACGAAGTAATGCATTTCACTGAAATTTCATGTCTATATCATTATATTTGGTTGTGTGTGTGTGTGTGTGTGCACACACGTGCATATAAGAGCATGCTTGAGTGTGTGTGTCTGTGGGGGCCCACGGGTGACATCAGGAATCCTGCACTCCCTCCTTACTGCTTTGCTCTGGCGTTTCCTAGGTTCTGCCTTCCAGGCTGGGATTGCAGGCCGCTCCCATATCCACCTGATTTTTGTAGGTGGGATCTGGGGACCTGAACTCAGGTCCTTTTGCTCGTGAGGCAGTGTCTAAGTGACCCCAAGCCATCTCCCCGGCCCCCTTTACTGACTCTTTAACTTACTATCACTTGGGGAGCCTTGGGAAGTCCTGCTCTGGCCACTGTGCAAGTCCAGCCCAGGGATGTGTTTAAAGAAACAACCGAGAAGATTCCTGTCTCTAGATTTTCACTCCTCAGGGGAGCAGGGACCCCGAGGTGCTTTCTGCCTCACCAGATGGTGGGCGATGCCTTGGGAAGAAGAGGTGGACTTTCAGCGGGGGCATTAGGGACACCTGTTTCTCAGATTCACTGGAAACACCCCAAAAGAAGCACAATACCCCCAAAAAGAAGCTCACGGGGGTATTTCAAGGAGCTTAAATCCCCGTCTTCACAAACTGCAATTGCGAAGTCTTACGAATTCCAATTCCCATAGTGTCAGGTCGGTGAGTCCACAGTCAACTCTTCACAGATTCACTCATAACCACTTCTGCCTTGCTTTGTTTCTGTACTTGGAGTAAATGGATTATCATGTCGTGTGTGTGTGTGTGTGTATGTGTGTGCGTGCGTGCGCGCGCTTGTGTGTGTATCAGAGAATACTGTGTGTGTCCTGTGGAGGCCAAAGGGTGACATCAGGAATCACCCTGGATTGCTATACCTCTTTTTGCTTTGCTCTGGGGTTCCCCAGGCTCTGCCTTCAGGAACTGGAATTGTAGGTGGCCGCCATCTCTGCCTGGCATTTTTACATGGGATCCGGGATCTGAACTCCGGCCCTTCTGCTTGTGTGGCAAGCTCTCTATGGACGGCGCCATCTCCCCAGCATTCATGTATCCTGACATCATTCCCCGAACCTGGAGCCAATCCGAGCAGATACCCGTGGCTGAAACCTCCCCACGTGCCCTGCTGCTGCCCCCCATCCCCCCACGTGCCCTGCTGCTGCCCCCATCCCCCCACGTGCCCTGCTGCTACCCCCATCTCCCCACGTGCCCTGCTGCTGGCCTGGCTGCCTAGCAGGCATCTTGCCTAAGGGTTGGCTAATTCCCGCAGGTCCTGTCCTCTCTCCCCAGAGTGCCTCCCACCCGACCCGTGCCCAGGGGTGACCACTGGTGGGGATTCACAGAGGGCATGTGGCATGCTTGCTGCTGCTTCACGCACGGAACAAGACTAAAGGTTATTGTCGACAGCTTCTGAGGGGACGCTCTGCGTTGAGCAAGGTTCTCAGCGCTCCTGGCCAGGCTCCCAGTTGACAATGGACCTTCTCCTCCCTCCCCCCTGTCGTTGCACAGCCTTAGCAAAGAGCGGCCATCGTTTATGGAACGCTTGCTGTGAACCCTTCAGACTTCAGTGCCACACTGGCCAGGGAGGAGGAGGAGAGTGGTAGAAGCACAGGGAGCCTTAGGGGAGGCGCACAAAGGATTTCTGCTCGCTCCCCATCAGCTGACATCCTGAGGAAGGTGTCTGGGAGAAGACAGGTGGGGGGGATGCAGCCTGGGTGGGGACCCAAGAAGAAGGAAGAAGACAGAACAGGGTGCTGGACGCTGGCTGATTCCATCCCTCCACCTCTATGAGGAAGGAACTGACATGCGTAATGAACATCACTCTTCGGTTTACCCTTCGAGGTCTCGAGTTTCCCATGTCAGCGTGCTTATTCTTGAAGACTTCCATGCGACACAGCAGGAGAACGAGCAAGATAGAAACAACTGCAGAAGTGACGCTGCAGAAAATGAAGATGCCTGTGGACTGTCTCTACACACAGGTAGAAGAGAGAATGGGAAGACGGCCACGTGCTCTGCTTTAAGAGGTGTGAGACTGGAGAGTGGGCTCAGGGGTCAAAGCCTTTGCATCAGTAGCAAAGGATCTGAGTTTAGATCTCCAGACGCCATGTAAAATCCTGGGCAGGTGTGGTGCCTGTCAGTCCAGCCCTGGAAGGCAGAACCTGGGAATCCCCGGAGCAAGCTGGCGGCCAGCCCAGCCCTCATGGCTGCTCTGTGTTGAACTAGAGACCCAGACTCACAGCAATCGGGGATGATTCTCGATATCACCCTTGGGTCTCCACAGGCACACGCACCTGCACACATGTGTACATGCATCCTATGGAAAAACACGCATATAGAAACATGCCGTTGCAATTCACCAGCATCGTTCTGATAAACGACCATCGCATGTCTTAAGGGAACAAGGAGTTCCCTTTCTTACGACAGTCTGGTTACAGTTCTCAGTCCAGCTTGACGAGAGAGCACGCACCAACACCAGGGCCGAGGGAACTGACCACACCATCAGCTGAGAGAGGGACGATCCTTACTTGCCAGACCAGCATGTCTGGCCAAGTGTACAGAAGGATGCCAACTCTCTCAACCAGCTCTCTGTGATTTATCCAGGGCCTAATCCCACCCACCATGGGCTGGGCCTTCCCCATCAGCTAGACAATCTCCTGCAGGTTTGCTCTGGGCTTAACTCAACCATCAACTCTCTACACCTGTGCCCAGAGCTCAAACCCTCAACGGTCAAGTTGACACCTGTGCTTAACTATGACACACACCCCACACACACACACACACACACGTACCTCAAATATGAAAGAAAAAATTAAAATAAAAAAGAAAAGATGTACATTCGGGTAACATTTGCCACCATCTCATTGGTCACAGGCTCCACCTTGTCTGTTGTCATTTTTATTTCAAGCATTTCTCTGCTGGGACTAGGTGACATTCTTTTTGTCGCTAGAGATGCGGACTTAGCACTGTAGACGTGCACAGTGTAGATAGGGCTGTCTGTCTGGAGATACCTGAGCCTCTCTAAATTATGCCTCATAAAGAAAAAGCATGGCGGTCACGGCCTTGCAGCATATCGCAGACTTAGACACTGCATGTGGCATCTCTCTGATTTAGCTTTCCACGGTACTGGTCGCCAACTAACGTATCTGCCCGATCTTCAGACTGGAATCAAGATTTTTTTTAGACTGGCAGTTTAGGAGTAAAACTGGTGACATTACCCATTGGACACGCTTACAATATGATAATAATATTTGGAAAATGGGCTGGAGAGATGGCTCAGGGGTGAAGACTCTAACTCACAAGCAGAAGGACCTGAGTTTGGATCTTAGATCCTATAAAAAAGCACCAGGCAGAAACAGCAGCAGCCTGCACTTCTGGCCCTGGTGGGTGGAGCCCGGGAAATCCCAGAGAAAAGCAAAAAGGAGGTAGAAGCAATCTAGGATGACTCTTGAAGTCACCTTGGTCTTCCGCAGGGACACACAGTGCCCTCTGAGACACACACACACACACACACACACACACACAAAATAAATAAAAAATAAAATATTTGGAAATTGGGTTGTTGATGATTGAATCACCTCCGAGACATACAAAATGAAGAAGGCAAGGTGTGTGTGTAGGGAAGGGGCTCTAGTTTATATGCATTTCAGAACAGTGTCTGGTCATCTGAAATGAAGAGAGGAGGTACATGTGGGAGGCGTGTCTTGTTTTTGATCCTGTCCTGGAGATAATGCCCTCTCTTTTTAAAACAAGAGCCACGTAATGGAGTTTCCACTCAAGTGCTTCTGGGAAGAAACACATCTGGAACTGCTGTGTAAAAAATATTTTTCACAAGACAAAAATCTTCTCATTCTCTTCTGTCAGAAGAGAGACTCCAGGGAACTCCGCTGGATGCTGTTACAGCACAGTGGAAGACAGATGCGTCAAACAATCATGACCTGACAGGCTTGAAAAGAAACAGAGAAGCTGCTTGGGGGATGAGTGGGAAGGTGGGCTCATGGTGGTGGGTGACAGGGTGGCCCCAGGGTGGGGGGCGTCAAGGCTAGCCTTCCGGGAGCTGAAGGAAGACTCTGATCGGTAAGGGGGCATCTGGCGGGCGAGGCAGGAGAGCTGTGAATTCAAGTCCGCCCGCCTGGGCCACGACAGGGAGCACCAGGCCAGCCTGGGCTACGTTCCAAGACACTGTCAGGTGAAACAGAATGAAACAGCAAAGAAAGAAAGAACAGAAAACGTGACGACCGAATGATACAGGCGCCCCTGGAGACAGACACTCCCAAAACTAATCCAGCCAGTGAAATGCCGAGATCAAAGTGAGGTTGAAATGAGCACCAATAGAAAGAGCAGGACTTCCCGGGGAGGGGTGAGGAGCCCAGAAGAAATCCCAAGGTGCTTATGTTTGCGTCCTTAGTAGGTGCTCCTGGTTGGGAAGGTCCCGCCATCCTGAGGAGGTGGAGCCTTGCTGAGGAAGGCAGGTCCCAGGGGGCAGCCTTGGGGTGTGAAAGCACACTGATATCTGCAGTTCACACGGCTACCCTGCAGTTCACACGGCTACCTGCAGTTCACACGGCTACCTGCAGTTCGCTCTCTCTGCTTCCGTCAGTCTCCTGTGACCTAGGTCGCCTCCGGCTTCTGCGGTCCACCATGCCTTCCCTACCATGATGCATCTATAATCTCCCCTCTGGAGCCACGACTCAAACACATCTTCCTTTCTCTCTAAAACTGGCTGTCGGAGTGATGTCTCGAAGCAGCGAAAAGAAAAGTCACTGTAACAGAAGACTAGCAGGGACGAACACAGGAACCAAGGGACGAGGGAGGTAAAAGTAGGTATTGTGAAAAAGAAATAGGGTGAGGAAGATGGCTTAGCGGGTGGAGTGCTTGCCGTGCAATCGTGAGGACCCAAGTTTGAATCCTGGACCCCATGTTGAAAGAAAGCCAAGTATGGTGGAGAAGATAACAGGGGAATCCCCAGGGCTCGCGGGCTGTCTACCCTCTCTTTGTGAGTGTGCCAGGTTAGGGGGAGACCCTGTCTCAAAACACACGGTGGGCAGCTCTTCTAGCCTCCTCCTTGCCTGCACCCACAGCCCCCCCCCCACAAATAAAAAGAAAACAAATACAGTTATCAAGTCTAGGGTTTGATTATTTTTTTTATCAGAACAGAACATCTCAATGAGAGGACATTCCCTATTTTTAAATTGTATGTGCATCTATAGATAAGCTTTAATCAGAGAACAAGGCAGGATCAATCCTCAGTTTAATGTCTAACATTTTAAAGAGAAATCATTGATGAAAATCTCACAGAAGCAGAAGCTTTTGGAATATTGTTACCTCATTTGGGGGGGAAGTTAGGCTGTTGCCTGGAAATTATATGAGGATCTCTAGACCATACTTATTTTATCATTCCTTAATTTTAGTGAGTGTTTTCCTCTTCACCATAATGTGACATTCGATGCCAGGTTTTGCTCATGGCTGTGAAAAGTCATGACTTCTTTGTCTCCGTTTCTGTCCATCTGACTTTTCTGTCTTTGCCGCTGTCTTTGGGAGGCTGTGCAGAGGGTCTCAGCCCCAGGTCCTGTCGAGGTCCTGAAGTGAGCTCGGGGTGTGGCTTAGTTCTGTGATAAAACCCACTTGCGAAGGTGACCTTTGGAGAAAGCGTGGGTGCAACTCACGGTGACCGTCCACCACAGCAGGGGGGTCGCGGCACAGGAGCCTGAGAGAGCTGGTCGCACCCCGCCCAGAGCCATGGATGCAGGCTCGCTCGCTCGCTTCTTTTACTTAGTCCAGAAGCCCAAGCCAGGAGTCGGTGCAGCCCACCGCTAGGTTGCGTCTTCCCAGTCAACTCATGAGTGGCCAGAGGCCACTTCATCTAGAGAATATCACTCACGGGCTATGGAGATGGCTCAATGGTTAAGCCTTTGCCTCACCAGCAAAAGGACCTGAGTTCAGATCTCTGGATCCCATGTAAAAAATGCCTGGCGATTATGGCGGCGGCTTAGAATTCCAGCCCTGGAAGGTGGAGCCTGGGAAACCCCAGAGCAAAGGAAGGAGGTCGAGCAACTCAGGGTGATTCCTAATGTTACCCTTGGACCTCCACAGGCACACATGGTACCCTTTGATAAACACATGAGAGAGAGAGAGAAAGAGAGAGAGAGAGAGAGAGAGAGAGAGAGCACTTAGGTGCCTGGAAGCCCCTTTTGAGACAGCCATGTGTTTCTGGACAGGACAGAGCTTGCTCTGCAGTCCCGGCCCTTCTGCTGCAGATTCCCATGTGCTGGGGCTCCAGGACCTTCACCTCTACCCCGTGTCGTTTTAATCTATTTTTTCAGTAATTTATCTCACACCTGCACCTATATAGTTGACTAATACAATAAGTAAAGCAAGCAAGTTAAGTAAATGGCCAAAGAGTTGAAAGGAGAGAATATATAACTATTTCTAGAAGATTCCAGGAAGACGATAGCCATCATCATGGGTATAGATAAGAGAATCTGAAATAAAATAGTTGTGCAAAGACAAAGAAGTGTCTAAAGTGAGATATAGTCACAAAGTTAATTTATAGCAACCAATAGCTTTCATACTAGCCAATAACTTAAGCGAACCCACAGGAAGATATGTAGGTGAAAAGCTGGTCTATAGAAACCAATAATTTGATATAGAGCAAAATAAAAATTGACATACTATCATTATTTATGGTAAAAGTGTCTACCAAATAATTTTGGCAAGAATTGTGTAAGAGGTAAGAGGTGTATGAAGAACACTTAGAAAAATGTTCCTGCTGGAAATGAAAGTCTGAGCAGAGGATGTCATGCGCTGTATCTGTTTCTAAGAATATCGAGCTGCCTAAAGCGGGAAATCCTACCCTCATTAAGTCATTCATCAAACACGGATTCAATAAATGAAACAAGTGAAAATGGCCGCATTTTCTCTAAGGATGGCAATGACAGTCACGAAGAGCTCTTTGGCTGTCACATGACCAAAGCAGATGCCCCCAAGACTCATCATGCACCAGACAAATGTTCATTACAGGACTTTCAGAACAGTAAAATCTTGGAAGTAAGTTGCTTGGTCCCCCATGGGAGCCTGTTTAGATAAGGGTGATGCAGTGCAGGTAGTGAATGAAATTGTTGTGAAATGACAGGAGGTGCACCCTTTACAATCACGAAAAGTTATATTGCCAGAAGAAATGTGAGCACGCGGTGTGTGGAACGTGCTACCTTTTGGATGGACATTTTATATTTGATATTGTGTGGCACTATCAATTCAGGGAGGCCCTAGCCCGGGCTCCTGAATCCAGGAGGTCTGGCTACAGACAAACCCAAACAAGTTCGGACATGCCCCAGACATGTCCCAATAGAGGAATCATACAGGCGGAGGGATGAGCAACCAATGGGAAGTGGCCATCTAACCTGGATACCTAGTAAACAGCTAAACGATTGGTGGCTGTCCCCCTACATAAGCCCAAACATTTCCTTAATAAATTTGAGTCTGCAACAAACTCTTCCTCTGTCTGCTGCTTCTCACCCGACTCCCGGGGTCTGGCTGGTGACCCTGTGCCTGCTCGTCCCCTCACCTTGAGCTCTGAGGCCCCTGTCATTTCCCCCTCCTTTCCCCGGCTGGCCCTGTGGGGATTCAGCAACAATATTGCTCAGTGTTCCCAAGAGACAGACTGTTAGACCATACACCTCTTTAGAGGTGGGGACCAGGTAAAAAGGGAGAGACAGTTCATTAGATTCACATTTGTACATATGATTTTTTCAATCATCAAGGATCCAAGAAGGATTCTATGAATTAACAGCAAATAGGAAGAAAATTCCCACATCCCGATGACTGAGGACAAGGATTTAGGCTCGTCTTCTTAGAACGACATTTGATATAATGCTAATTCTCCCTCATAAATATCGGATTATTGGATTTTACTTTTTAATGACTTCTTAAATGCCAGAATTAAAGCGATCTATATTCCAGCCTGAGATTTAATATATTGCACATTCTTTATTCACCTCACAGTCTTACACGTGGACATGAACGTATTTGCACTTGTTATCTTTACAAAGAAATACATGTGAAAATATTTATTTGACATGGAGAGAAGTAGGCTCATGCATGCCGTGACGTGTAGGGGTCCAGAGAGAGCGGTCAGAAATCAGAAGTTGGTTCTTTCCTTCTAACGTGCAGGCTTCCTGGGACTGAACTCAGATCGTCAGGTTTGGAAGCAGGCATCTTACCCGCTGAGCCATCTCGCTGGCCCTAAATACACTTATCACGTGACGTGTCCGGGTTGAAGTGTGGTGGAGGGCTTCCAAGACTAGTCGAATGAGTCATGTGCAAGTCTGTGGAGCAGGAGTGTGACATCGGCTCCCGCTACTTCTTAGGGATTTAAGGGTGATGGCTCTGTGCTGGAGAGATGGCTCGGGGGTTAAGCCTCTGTGTCTCAAGCAGAAGGATACGAATTCAGATCCTGCATCCCACGTAAAAACACCAAGTGGAAATGACTGTGGCCTGTCCTTTGACAGAGGCTGCGTCATGAGTTTGAGAGCAGTCTGGTCTATATCAAGAGAAGTCTAGCTCAGTAAACAAGGCGAAACAAGAGACAAGCGTCTACTGATGGTCTCGTCCTTCTCTGTTTCTGGAAGGAAATTTGAAGATTCTTCTGAAAGATTCTGCTGAAGAAAACGTTTTGTGGATCAGGCAAAGATCTCCACGGGGAAGTCAGCTGCTCCCAAACCCAGTGACCTAAGTTCGATCCTAGGAAGCCCGCATGGTGGAAGGAGAGAACTGACTTCTGACAGTTGTCCCGAGGTGGACAACGGATATGGCAACGCAAGGAGAGGCGTGTCCTCCAAGTGCAGAGGGGAGGCAGCTGGGCACCCCCCCCCGTAGTTAGGGAGCAGAGAGAGGCAAATGCTGGCGGTCGCTCGTTGTCTGTTGACGCAGTCTAGGACCCCAACTCTTCCTACCTCAATTGATCCATTCTAGAAACTTCCTTGCAGATGTGCCCAGAGGTGCGTCTCCTCTGGATCCTGTCAGGCTTCGAGCACTGCAGCTGGGAGCCACATCACGTATTTGCACAGTGGAGGGGTGGAGGCTGTCAGAGTTAGCACAGGTGTCAACTGACTGCTGAGGGTTTGAGCTTTGGGCACATTTGTAGAAAATTAGTGGTTGGGTTAAGCCCAGAGCAAACCTGCAGGACGTTGTCTAGCTGATGGGGAAGGTCCAGCCATGGTGGGTGGGACTTGGCCCTGAACAGATGAATAAAATACTGAGAGCCAATTGAGGAAGTTGGCATCCTTGTGTACACTTGGCCAGACATGCTGGTCTGGAAGTAAGGATCATCCCTCTCTTGGCCGTTATATGGTGATGGTGTGGCCAGTTCCCTCGGCCCTGGTGTTGGTGTGTGCTTTCTCGTCAAGCTGGAACTGAGAACTGAAACCAGTAATCGTAAGAGAAAACAAACCCCTTGTTCCCTTAAGCCATTTGATGGTCGTTTATCAGCAACCATGCAGGCGACTGCAACAGAGGCCACAGCTGTGGGGAAACGCCATCCCTAAGCTGGGATCGTTTTCTATGAGCCACGTCAGCCAGCCAGGAGCTACTAGCTGTGCCTCTTGAAGGCAAAGCATCGGAAGCCCTGTGGGCAGAAGCTGGCGGCCACGCTGTCTTGCTGGGCTGCGGCCGAGGTAACAGAGTGATGTCAGGATCTACACGATGTTGGAAGCCGTCGCTCTCTGCGAGTGAGCTCGGGAATCTGTATGTCAAGCTCAGGATCTTGACACTGTCTTTCAAAATAGCTGTGCAGAGCAATCCAGATGTGAGGTCCCTGTGGGATGTGAATGCAGAGTCTGTGAGTGGTCGCGACTCCTATTGAAGCCTCTCTGGAGTTTATATCATGCTTCGTGGTGCTGCCGTGATGCAGGAATCTCATGTCTCGTCTTCTGCTGCTTCTCACTGTCAGCGTGCCCTGATTAGTCACCCGAGACAGGAGGCAGCCGGCACTGCCGGAGAGCATTGCGTGCTCTTCCCAATGGGGGGGGGGACCCCGAGCTGGCTCGTTCTCCCCATCTGCTTTCGCCCAAGCTCCTCAGAGCCGAAGGCTCATCAAGATTATCAGAGGAATAAAATCAACTGAGTGTGTGTGTATATGTGTTTGTGATCAACTGAATGTGTGTGCGTGTATGTGTGCATGTGTATATGTGTGTGTAGATGTGTGTTCTTGTGCATCAACTGAATGTGTGTACAATATATGAATATGTATGTATTTACATATCAAAAGAAATTGTGTGCATGTGAATGTGCACCTATATGCGTGTATATGTATGCATGTACATGCACATATGCATGTATATGTGCACATGTGTGCATGTGTATGGGTTTGTGCTTATATGTATTCATGTGTTTGTGCATGTGTGGATGTGTATATGCACCCACAGATACATCTGTTTATATATGTACATGCATGTGCACATGGTGTGCATGTGCATATGTACCTGGGTACAGTTGTACATATATGCACATGTGCACGTATGTATGTATGTGTATATGTATGTGCATGTATATGCATGTGCATGTGTGCATGTGTGTATGTGCGCATACATATTATGTGTGTGCATGTGATTTTGCATGCATGTGTATATATGTGTGTACATGTATATGTGTGTGCATATGTATGTGTATACATGTGTCTCTGGCATGTGTCTGTGTGTGCATTTACACGGTGCATATAAAGACTTTCTTATCCAGAACTGGCTTGTGATTATGGAAGCAGAGTAATTCTAACACTTGCATTTTTGAGTTGAGGTAGGAGGCCAACAGGAGCCTTCACTACGAAGGGCCACCCACCCAGTCTACCTGCAGACTTTAATTTTATCTAGAACTCTCTTCCACAAAAGCACGTCAACATGTTTGACCAAGTGTCTGGGTGCCCCATGTTCTGGTTAAATTGACATATGAAATTGAGAGTCAACCTAAACAAGTTTTGTTTTACTTATGCAAGACATTCCAGAGGTGGGCATATCATAGTTTTCTGGAAGTCATGGAATTAGAGGGATGCAAATGGTCAGCTGCAAACACAAATAGTCACTTACTAAACAATAATATTAAAAAAAACAAACCCTTTTCAATGTCAACGTCAAATGAGTGTATTTTCAAAAAGTTACAGTGCCAGTGAACAGCCACTAGAGGGGGCTCTGGTTGTAGCTTCAAGTTAAAATGAACCCCTGACTTGATAATGATGTTTGAAGGCCCGGTTTCCGTGTTTTTCTAGAGTCAGAGGAAAAAAGAAGGACATGGCAGCACACATTGGAACCTCAGGGCTCCTGTAGCAAGATGGGAGGAGGTAGCAGGAGACTCTCTGGAATCTCGAGGGACAGTCTGGGGAGCACTGGGGTACAGTAAGAGACCGAGGCTGCAACATGGCGGAAGGTGAAGGCTGACATCTGAGACACACACACATACACACACAGACTCACATACACAGACACACACACATATAGATACATAGACACACAAATACACAGATACACACAGACACACAGACATACAGAAACACATAGACCCAGAGACAGATACACAGACACAGATACAGACACACAGATAGACACACACACATATAGACACACAGACACACACAGGCACACACATATACAGACACACAGACAGACACACACACAGACTCACATACACAGACACACACATACAGACACACACAGGCATACACATATACAGACACATAGACAGAGACACACACACAGACTCACATACGTAGATACACACACACACACACACACAGAGAAATACACAGATATACACAGGCACACAGACAGACACAGAGACACAGAGACAGATAGACACATAGACACAGACACACACACATACAGACACACAAACATAGAGACAGACACACAGACAGACATGCAGACACACGCACATACAGACACACACATACAGACACACACACAGACAGACACACAAGCACACACATATAAGGACACACAGACACACAGACTCACATACATAGACACACACATGTACAGACACACAGACACACAAATACACAGATACACAGACACACAGACATACAGAGACACATAGACACAGAGACAGATAGACACACAGACACACAGAGACATAGAGACAGACACACAGACATACATACACATACAGACACATAGACACAAAGATAGACAGAGACACAGACACACGCACATACAGACACACAGACAGACAGACAGACACACACACATGCACACGCATGCACACACGCCCAGAAAGCCTCATCAGTGTTCTGGCCTCAGGCGGACAGCATCCCCTTAGGTGAGTGATGGAGCCTCAGCTGCTGGAAGCGGAGCTCTCCGTGTGCAGCTGAGGGCTGACCAGGGCTTCCTTCCCGGCTCCTTGTGGCCCACCAAGCCTGAGTCTGGCATCTGAACTCTGTGCTTGTCCTGAGTGGCCCCGAACCTGCTGGATCTAAGGCGGTGGCAGCAATCCCCGCGCTCAGCAGAACAGGGCTGCAAGCGTCCCTATCCGGTCTCAGGGCTGGGTCGAGTCCCCTCGGGTGTTCCTTGCCTGGCATGTGACTCTACTGGCCAATGCAGCCCACTGCAGCCCCACTGCAGCCCAGTGCACCCCAACGCAGCCAGCTTCTTCGGCTGGCTGCGACCCGAGGCCATCTGGACACGAGGCCATCTGGAGAGAAGACGGCGAGCCAGGAGGTGTGAGGTGAACCTCAGAACTGGAAGACGGGCGTGGGGGTGCGGCTGGGGTCTCCCCACAGGCAGTGTCGCTCTGCACCTCACTGTTTCGCTCCTTCCTATTTTAACGCTCTTGAGAATCCTCAGCGTCTGCTGAGACAAGCCGCGCCCCCCCTTTCTTCTTTGAGCGCAGAGAATGGAGCCGGGGTGTCGGGCGCAGCAAGCCCTCCAACACGGAGCCGCCCCCTGGACTAAGACAACCGAGCTGCAAAGGGCGCTCGCTGTGTTTGCTTCGGGAAACCCCGAGACGAGAGACGGCCTCCAGATTAGGGTTTACCAGCCCTCACCCAAGAGGACTGGGGGTGAGACGGAGCTAGGACCCCCGTGGGGGGCACGTTGGACGGGGGAAGAAGCGAGCGGCCCGGGAAGAGGCTCAGTGGGCCAATGTTTGCCGCGCAAGAGCAGGGACTGTGGGGAGCACTTGCCATCCCGGTTCTGGGGGGGGGCAGAGACAGGCGATTCCTGGGGTTCATTGGGGCTCATTGGGGCTCAGGCTGCGAGGAAGCGAGTCCAGAGCGCACCCCACCTGCTCTGGCCTGGGGAAGGCGACAGATGGCGCTTGCTGCTCTCTGGACTTCATCTTGCTGAGCGCGACAAGATAGTGAAGTGAGGGGTGTGGGGCGAAATAAACCGGACCCAAGCATTTGTGTCTGGATCGGGATGGGGGCCCAGTGATGTGGCCGCTCCATGTGCATCATGCGCATGGACATGTTCATGAGTGTTCATGTGTGTGTGCATGCATGTGTGCATGCAGGTGTGTATATATGTGCACATATGTGTGTATTATGCCCACACATGTACAGGAGCGTGCACTCAGGTGTGTATATATGTGCACATATGTATGTTATGCCCACGCATGTACATGGGTATGCAGTCAGGTGTGAAGTATATATGCGTGCACACATGTGCATGTGTATATTCATATCCCTGTGTGCACATGTGCATGAGTATGCATTCACATGTGATATATGTGCATTTATTCATGTGTGTATATGTGCACAGTGTGTGCAATTGTGTGTGCACACATGCATGAGTGTATATGATGTATGTATGCATGCATGCAGTGCAGATGCATGTGTGTGCACATGAGTATTGTGTGTGTGTAATATATGTATGCATGCAGTGCACTTGACTGTGCGGGTGCATGTGTGTGTGTGTGTGTGCTCATGTGTGTGTGCATGTTTATATGTGTGTGACATATGTATGCATGTAGTGCACTTGCCTATACACATGCATGTGTATGTACATGTAGATATGTGTGTGTTCATGTGTGTATGTGTGAGATGTATGTATGCATGTAGTGTACTTGTCTATACATGTGCATGTGTATGTTTGTGTGTGTGATATGTATGCATGCAGTGCACTTACCTGTAAAGGTGTATTGTGTGTATTCATGTGTGTATGATGTATTTGCATGTACATGTGTGTCTGTACATGTATATATAAGTGTGTCTTCAAGATGTGTGTATGCATGCAGTGCACTTGCCTGTACAGGTGTGTGTGTGCATGTGTGTGTGTGCTCAGGTGTGTGTGCATGTTCATATGTGTGTGTGTCTATGATGTATGTGTACATGCAGTGCACTTGCCTGTACAGGTGCATGTGTGTACATGTATATATGTGTGTGTTCATGTGTGCGTGTGTGCTTGTGTGAGATGTGTGTATGCATGCAGCACACTTGCCTGTAGAGGTGCATGTGTGTGCATGTGTGTGTGTGTGTGTGTGTGTGTGTGTGTGATGTATGTATGCATGCAGTGCTCTTGCCTGTACAGGTGCATGTGTGTGGATGTGTGTGGATGTGTTTGTGTGTGTGATGTATGTATGCATGTGGTGCTCTTGCCTATATAATTGTGTGTGTACATGTGTGTATTCATGTGTGTGTGTGATGCATGTATGCATGCAGTGCTCTTGCCTGTACAGGTGCATGTGAGTGCATGTGTGTGTATGTTCGTGTGTGTGATGTATGTATGCATGCAGTGCTCTTGCCTGTACAGGTGCATGTGAGTGCATGTGTGTGTGTGTGTGTGTGATGTATGTATGCATGCAGTGCTCCTGCCTGTACAGGTGCATGTGAGTGCATGTGTGTGTGTGTGTGTGTGATGTATGTATGCATGCAGTGCTCTTGCCTATACAGGTGTGTGTGTACATCTGTGTATTCATGTGTGTGTGTGTGTGATGTATGTATGCATGCAGTGCTCTTGCCTGTACAGGTGCATGTGAGTGCATGTGTGTGTGTGTGTGTGTGAGTGCATGTATGCATGCAGTGCTTGCCTGTACAGGTGCATGTGAGTGCATGTGTGTGTATGTTCGTGTGTGTGATGTATGTATGCATGCAGTGCTCTTGCCTATGCAGGCGCATGTGCGTCTGGAGGCAAGAGGATGTCTTCCTCCATCACTGTCGACCTCACTTGTGGAGACAGGCTTGCTCTACCTGGGGCTCGCCCTGGGACTAGACTCTGGCCAGCAGGCCCCCAGGATCTGCATCTTTCTGCCTCCCAGGCACCGGGTTGCAGGAACGTGCTGCTACGCTTGACTGTTTAAGTGGATGCTGGCGATCTGGACTCGGGTCTTCACGCCTGCACAGCAAGCTCTTCAGCAACGGAGCCATCTCTCCATGAAACGTGACTTTTTAATCTCCTCCGGCACGTGAGCTTCTATTAACTCACTTGCTTTGCTCCTCTGCGTCACCTAGGGAGGTCTTTGCTTCCTTCCAGGCTTGAGGAGATGGGGGCCCAGGATGAATGTCTTAGCGCAGAATGCAAGGCTCTTCAGGGCTGAGGACGGCTTCTGATTACTTTCCTCCCAAGAGGAGCGAACGTCATTCAGCACTGCGCTGCTTCTAATAGATTCCTATAGAATCCGTGTGCGTCTTAAGACGAGTGCTTTGCACAGCCATGATCTAGCCAAGGTAGCAGTCTACCCACACGCATTGTTTTCTTGGATTCTTTACTCATTCACAATATGCAATCGTAGCTGGCTCATCACAAACAGATTACTGGGCACAGTTAGAAGCTTCTACCTACAACTTCTGTCCTTTAACCTCAGCCCTTTGAAAAACTTCAGCAATCCTAATACGATGGGCATTATCGGAGTGGTTAAAAATGGTCACTATCACATTCTTGTGTGTGCAGTGTGTGTGTGTGTGTGTGTGTGTGTGTGTGTCTGTCTGTCTGTCTGTCTGTGTTTGCGTATGTTGGAGGTCATTGTGTATGCTTATGAAGGAATCATCCTGGATTGCTTCTATCTCCCTTTGCTTTGTCCTGGGATTTCCCAGACTCCGTCTTCCAGAGCTAGAAGTGCAAGCCACTGCCATTTCCACCTGGCACTTTTATTTAGGTTGGGATCTGAACTTAGGTCCTTCTGCTTGTGAGGCAGAGTCTTAAACCCTGAGCCATTTCTCTGGCACAGCTGCTGTCATATTCTAATAACTCTCTCTGTTGCAAATATATGTTTCAGCCCTCTGAGTGTCCCCGCACCGTAACGATAAGCAGATCAATAACCTAGCCTGGTTCTCAAAGGTTTCTCATCGGCGTATTCCACCTAAGTCATCAGGCCGAGCTGCCTTCCAAACAAAGATAAAGTAACCAAAAGCCCACTGCTGTCGTGGGCAAGACCTCTTGGAACAATTCTAGTAATTCCCAAAGGAGTAAACTCGGCAAGAATCAGAAACAAGCTTGTTCCATTCAAACAAGCATGAACGGTTTTCCCACTAGCAAAGAACTGTAATTCCGTTCTTGCTTAGATTTCCATCTAGATTTCTCTCCATAATGAGAAGAGAATGAATTCAGGGCCCACAGCCCACAACATTTTCAGTGGAACACTGATATGTTTCTTTACCAACTAGTTTAAAAGACAGCTTCTTCCCGGGGAGCAGTTCTGTTAGAAGTGGAGTGAAAACATACATGAACTTACAGTGCAGATTAGAAACCAGGCAGGCATGGCAGGTAATGACCTCATCCTAGCTGCAGAATGCCAGATGTTGGGGGATCTGAACCCAGCTTTCTACAGCAAGCACCTTGCCCACCACAGCGTCTCCCCAGCCCACGTGTTAGGGTGTGTGGATTTCCCCTGCTTGGCGTTCTCTTTCTTTTATTTTACTCTTTTATTTATTTAATGTTTAATGCCACATATGTAAATATGATTTTGTAATAGTTTCACCCCTTAGTCTCAGCTACTATCCCCTCTCCTGTTCCCCTTACCACCCTTCATCTCCCCTGCCTAACTCCCTCCTATTTTCAAATCCTTTTGCTTGTGCGGCCCTCTGTGTTTCCTCTAGTCTGCCTTACTTACGCCTGACCTGATTCATGCTCCAGCAAGCCTCCTAGATAGTGGACACGGCACGGAGGAAAGCGTCCTCCTTTCCTTCCTCTCATCCGTCTCTCAGGGAGGGGTGAAGCTTCTTGAAATCCTTGTGACGTCATGGTGAGATGCTGAGCTCCTGTGCAAGTCTTGGGTGAGTTACATATCTGCCATGCAACCTTGTATATCACGACTATGTCACATCCAGGAGATAATGCCTGGCCCACCTTACCACTTCAGGGGCTTACAATCTTGCGCCCCCTCTTCTGCCATGTTCCCTGAGTCTTGGGGTGGGTGTGGGGAGGCTTTTATGTCCTTTTAGGGACAGTCCTTGGTGTTCTCTGTGCTTTGGGATGTGGGCTGTCCCTAATTTTGGAAGGTTCTTTACTTTCGTTTAAGTATTAATATCTATTCTCTGTCTCTTGTTTTGGTCATCTGGGATCCAATTATATTTGCATTATATTATCTGGTCTAATCCTGGTTGATGGAACAAACACAATTTATCCAATCTCTTTTTCCCCCTGTCCTTCTTTATTAGCATTTTCATGTGTAGGTGGGGCATCTACATGTGTATAGGCATGTTTGCATGTGAGTGGGCACATGTGCACATGGGTGTGTATGCGCATGTATGAATGTGTGTGTGGAGGTCCGAGGTTGATAGTAGGAACCATCCTCGAGTGCATTCCTATCTTATTCTCTCTCTTGTTTTTACCTTCTTCTCTTGAGATAGTCTTTAATCAAACCCAGAGCCCATCGATCAGACTAGTTTAGTCAATCATCTTGCTGCTGGGGCTCCTAGTCTCTACCTTCCCAGGTTGGAATTACAGGTTGTTCACCACGGCCACCTCTCATTCTAGGTGGGATCTGGGGATTTGAACACTGGTCCTTTTGTTCTCATAGCAGCTCTTCAATGACGGACCCTTCACCATAACCCCTATAATCTCTTTTGTAGACATGCGAGTTCTTTTCTGGAAGTTTCGCACTGTTCCAAGTCATGTGTGTACATGGAGGGGATCCCTGTGTTTCTAGGTAGGCAACTAGGGATGGAATCACACCAACTCAACTCGCTCTTATTTCCCTCGCTACGCATCCTTGAGTTGTTTTTAAAAATTTGCCAACTAGGAGTTAGCCAGATGTAGATTTGAAGGAAGCCCTTACACTTTCTGAACACAATGTCTTTGTCAGATGTATGCTTTGGGAATTTATCTCTCGATACGCTGCTTGCCTATTCTTTTCCTTAATGGTTTGTTTTGACAAGCAAAGATGGGGAAAAAAAGTTAGTGAAATTTAATTTTTTTCCCTGTTCTTGATGGTTTTCTGCATCGTTTCTCAAAATCATTCACCAAGAAGTTATGAAGACATTCTATTAAGTTCAATTCTGGAGAATATATAATCTTAGCTTTTAGTTTAATATTTCCACTGCTGCAAGAAACACTTGGCCCAAACCACTCAGGAGAACAAGAGATTTTTATTCTAGCATACAGTTATGGACTCTCGCTATTATCACAGTAGGAGAGATACCATCACCAGGAGCTAAGGCAGCTGACCACATCGTGTCCACAGGAAGGCTGGCTGGGAGAGGACAGAGACCATGCTGCACGCTTGCTTCCAAGTGCTCCGCCTGCTTCGGCCGAACCTAGTTCTCTCTCCATCTTATCCACCTGTCAGGAAAAAATCCCGTGCATGGCGGTTTTCCTGCATCAATCATGCAATTAACACGGTTTCCCACAGGAATGTTCAGAGGTCTGTCTTAACTAAATACTTCTTCATAATGTACCCACAGCACCATCTCTTCCAGTGTCACATTGACAGCTGAAACAAAGTGCCACGACATGAGAGGGAAAATACAAAGATTATAAACATCTATGAGATTCCTTCTGAAAGGAGGGACTGATACATGGAAGAAATGTTCATGCATCCCTGTGTGTGAGCCTGCATCCTGTGTGTGTGTGTGAGCCTGGATCCTGTGTGTGTGTGAGCCTGCGTCCTGTGTGTGTGTGAGCCTGCGTCCTGTGTGTGTGTGAGCCTGCATCCTGTGTGTGTGTGAGCCTGCATCCCTGTGTGGGTGTGTGTGTGTGAGCCTGCATCCTGTGTGTGTGTGTGTGTGAGCCTGCATCCTGTGTGTGTGAGCCTGCGTCCTGTGTGTGTGTGAGAGCCTGCGTCCTGTGTGTGTGAGAGCCTGCATCCTGTGTGTGTGAGCCTACATCCTGTGTGTGTGTGAGCCTGCATCCCTGTGTGTGTGTGAGCCTGCATCCCTGTGTGTGTGTGTGTGTGAGCCTGCATTCCTGTGTTGTGAGCCTGCATCCCTGTGTGTGTGTGTGTGTGAGCCTGCATTCCTGTGTGTGTGAGCCTGCATCCCTGTGTGTGTGAGAGCCTGCATCCTGTGTGTGTGAGAGCCTGCATCCCTGTGTGTGTGTGTGTGTGTGTGTGTGTGTGTGAGCCTGCATCCTGTGTGTGTGTGAGCCTGCATCCTGTGTGTGTGTGAGTCTGCATCCTGTGTGTGTGTGAGTCTGCATCCTGTGTGTGTGTGAGCCTGCATCCTGTGTGTGTGTGAGCCTGCATCCTGTGTGTGTGTGAGCCTGCATCCTGTGTGTGTGTGAGCCTGCGTCCTGTGTGTGTGAGCCTGCATCCCTGTGTGTGTGTGAGCCTGCGTCCTGTGTGTGTGTGAGCCTGCATCCTGTGTGTGTGTGTGAGCCTGCATCCTGTGTGTGTGTGAGCCTGCATCCTGTGTGTGTGTGTGAGCCTGCATCCTGTGTGTGTGTGAGCCTGCATCCTGTGTGTGTGTGAGCCTGCATCCTGTGTGTGTGAGCCTGCATCCTGTGTGTGTGTGAGCCTGCATCCTGTGTGTGTGTGAGCCTGCATCCTGTGTGTGTGTGAGCCTGCATCCCTGTGTGTGTGTGTGTGTGTGTGAGCCTGCATCCTGTGTGTGTGTGAGTCTGCCTGTGTGTGTGAGCCTGCATCCTGTGTGTGTGTGAGCCTGCATCCTGTGTGTGTGTGTGAGCCTGCATCCTGTGTGTGTGTGAGCCTGCATCCTGTGTGTGTGTGAGCCTGCATCCACATTACTCCTGCATCCCTGTGGCACTTGCATCCCTGTGGCACCTGCATCCCTGTGGCACCTGCATGCCTCTGTGTGCCTGAGCTGCTGCATCTTATGGATGCAACACAGGTCTGGACGATGCTTGTGCAGGCAGCCAGCACGATGCTGTCAGTAGCTCCCGGTCACCATGCATCATGCATCACCTTCACAGTGGTGGCAAAGAACGCCTTCTTCAGGGGACACTCTGTGGCAAGAACCAGGATGTGTCTTGTGCAGGTTAAGACATGTTTCCTGCGCTGGCATCACATTTGCTGCGGAGACCTGAGGTTGCAACATGTCCACTGCAACCTCCTGTGCAGCTGAAATCACAAGTAAATCACAGCATACCTTGCTCTTTGCACAGTTTTTCTTAAAAATAATAATTTGAGGTCGAACGATTTTCAGTGGGTCAAAGTGTCTGTGCACAAACCTGGAGATCTAAGTTCGATATCTGAAGCCCGAACAGTAAAGGCAGAGAATCAACTTTAAAAGTGTCCTCTGACCTCCTTCACATATGGATCACGGCACAGAACCATGCATGTGTGAGCACGCGTAGGTGCACGCGCGCACACACACACACACACACACACACACGCACACACACACACACACACACACAGAGTCTCTAAATGAATGAAACCACAAAGCCAGTAAACAACTGCACCAAAACAAAGCTAGCGCTTGACTCTGCAGGAGGCTGTTGTCTTTGGAAAGAAAACAGGACTTTACAGGTTATTGTGGGCCAGAGACTTAGCCTTGGGTAGAGCTCTGACTATGTCTGCGCTTGACTCCTCGATGTGTGGAAGGTGGTGTGGTGTGTGGCTCTGGCCCAGCGGTCACCAGCCTTGGCCGACAGCCTTTCCCATCACAGTGTTTCTGCCTCAGCCACCCAAGGTATTTCTCCGCCCAGTGCCCCTTTTGTGGGCACACGTTTTGCTGCTGGACTGTAGACTGTAGCCAGCATTGCTCGGCCCACACACAAGCAGCCACGTGTCCTGCCTGCAGGCGAGGATGACCGTGTGCCCGGGGAGGTGACAACACATGGTCAGTGTCCACCCTACGGGACACGATTAGAAACAGTCAAACACACACGCCTCTAACACACCTAACCGGTGCCTTGGGATAAAGAGGGGTTCTCACCAGGGTCCCCCGATGCCAGGACGCCGGACTCACCACTGGAGATTCCTTCCAGCGGCGGAACATTCTAGGGCCATGCCCTTCCTCTGAGGAGAGAGCTTTGCGATTTGTCTTCATGTTGCTGATAAACACACATCCAAAAATGCTTAGGTTGAAGAAAGGATTTTAATGTTGCTGACGCTTCTGGGTACAGTTCACAGCCCAGCTTGGCGGGGGCGCTCACGCCAGCCCCAGGAGCTGAGGGAACCGGCCGTACCACATGCACGGGAATTGCTGAGAGAGGGGAGACGTTTTCTTGCCAGAATGCCAGAATGCCCAGCAACCGAACAGACTCTCCATCTCACCCAGCTGGCCAAGGAATGGTCTCACCCACGGTGGGCTGAGTCTTCCCACATCAGCGAGATCATCTCCCACAGGCCTGCTCAGGGCCTTAACTACTGATTCCTCACAGGCGTGCCCAGAGCTCGGCCTCTAGTTGCGAAACGGGCACCTGTAGCTAACTAGCATGGGATGCGCTGAGGGCAGGCCGGGGGTCGAGGGGACTCACCTCATTCGCACTCACCCTGTGCCTGTGCTCCCCACTTCCACAACCGAGGCTGTATCTGCAGGCATCGGAGGGTGACCAGAACATCAAACGCCCTACGTATCCCGTGGATAGACAGATGCTGAACGTCTAGAATATCAGCGTGGCCCTCAGCTGTGGGGTCTGGGCAAATCTTTCTTCCTTCTCAATCCTTCCTCCGTTGTTCTCTTCCTATCATCTTGTCACCTGTGGGCTTTTACGTCTCCTCCCCTAAAGCCTCCGCCATTTCCCTCCCTCCCCCTCTCTCTAGCCGTATCTTTCTCATAGTTCCTTTCACCATCACATCACCATCTGTCGTGTCTCACCTCATCCTGTCCCAGTCCCGTCACTTAAACTTTCCCCCAATGTCCCTTCTCTATCTTCTTATCCCTTACAGTCTGTCAATCCCCTCTTAACTCTCTTCCCACACTTCATCCCCCCTCCACGCTCTATAGTCCCTCTCTGTGTTTTCTTTAAAACAATCTAATTGGCTGTTAGGTCTTCTTATTTAAGCACAAAGAACTGGAGTTTCTGAGCTGACGCCCTCGTATAAGAGACAGAGCATCTGACCTTCGTCTTTCTGCGTCTGGGACACCCAGGGAGTGTCGTCTTTTCCAGTTCTATCCATTCTTCCCAGAGAGTTTTATAATTTCGTTTTTCCTAAGAGCCGAATCATATTTCATTGTGTGAGCGCCATGTTCTCGTTACTCCTTCATTAGCTGGGCATCTAGGTCGATTCCAAATCCTTGCTGTTGTGAACAGAGCCGCAGTGAACGTGGTCTACAAGTGTCTCTCCACTAAGAGGCTGAGTCCTTGGTCATGTGTCCAGAAGTGATATCCTGGTGTATATGCTGGTCAATTTTTAGCGTTTTGAGAAACTTTCATACTGATTTCCAGTGGTTGAACCATTTTATGTTCCCACCAGTGCTGAATAAGGGGTTTCTTTTCCCCTCATCCTCACCAGCCTTCATTGTTATTTGTGGTTTTGATAATAGCATTCCTTTTAACTTTATTTATTTTTACATATGTGCGCGCATGCGTGCGCGTGCGTGCGCGTGCGTGTGTGTCAGGGCACTGTGTGTCCCTGTGGAGGACCAAAGGTGACTTAGGAAATCATTCTGGATTGCTTCGACCTCCTTTAAGCTTCATTCTGGGATTTCCCAGTCTCTGCCCACCACATCCAGAAGTGCAGGCTGCTGCCGTTTCCATCTGCCATTTTTTTTTTAACATGGGACCTGAACTCAGGTTCTTCTGCTTGTGAGGCAGAGTCGTAACCCCTGAACCATCTCTACAGCCTTGATTTTAGCATTTCTGATTAGGTTAAGGTGGAATTTAGTGCACTTATGGTTTGAACTTCTCCTGTGGCCAGGGACATTGAACGCTTTTAAGTATTTCTTTGATATTTGAATATCCTCTTTTGAAAAGTTTCTATTTAGTTCCAGAGCCCATTTTTTTAGTTGGGTCGCTTGTTTTCTTAATCTTTAATGTTTTGAGTTCTTTGAGGATTCCGTACGTCAGTCCTCTCAACGATTTATAGTTAGCAAAGATGTCCCATCCTGAGGTTTGCCTTTCTGCTCTATTGACAGTTTCTTTTGCAGAGTAGAAGCTTGTCATTTCACGAATTCCCTTTTAGTTACTGTCTGGTTTCTTGTGTGAATGTGGTTTGTGTGAAGAAAGTCTTTCTCAGCTCTTGTGTGTCCTCTGTAAGTTTCAATGTTTTGGGATTGACATCGAGGCCTTTGGTCAATTTGGAATTGATTTTTGTGCAAAGTGAGAAACAAGTGTCAAGTTTAATTTCTACGTGTATTTATCCAATCCCCCCACCATTTGTTAACGATGCTGTCTTTTCTTCATTATACATGTTTGCCACATGTGTAAAAAAAAATGAGGTGATTATAGTGTGTTGGTCTGTGTCTGGGTCCTCAGTTCTAACGATCCTTAAATTTCTTTGAGGAATTGCATTGAAATTTTGCTCAGAATTGCATTGAATCTGTATATCGCCTTTGACAGGATGGTCATTTTTGCAGAATCAATCCTACCAATCCATGAGTATGGTATATCTTTCACCTTCTTGTGTCTTGTTCAATTTCCTTCTTCAGTGTTTTGAAGTCTTCATTATATTGATCTTTCACATCCTCGGTTAGGTTTATTCTGAGGTATTTTATTATTTTGGGGGGTTATGGTGAATGGGATTGTTCCCTTATTTTTTTGGGGGGGGTTGTTCATCATTGGTATACTGGAAGGCTCCAGATGTTTATATATTAGCTTTGTAACCTGCCCCATTGCTGAAATCTTTTTAAAAAATAATTCAGGTAGAGATTTTGGAGTCTTTTAGGGTTAGAATCATATCATCTGCAAATTGTGATGCCTTTATTTCTTACTTTTCTGTATTAGTCAGGTTCTCTAGAGATGCAGAAGCGACACAATGAATATATATATAGAATGTGTTGAGTTGGCCTACAGATATGGCTGAGGTAGTCCAGCGATGGCTGCTAGTAGCTGCTCAGTCCAATAACCAAGTGGGTGATGGCTGAAGGCTGGAGAATTCCTAGAGTCTTCAGTCTACACGAAGAGTTGGAGGGTTGGAAGACAAAGAAACCCGGCAGCCGGAAGGAGAAGTGATTCCTAGCACAGCTACAAAAGTGTCTCTTCTCTTTGTTGACTCCTTTTTATATGGTCTATTACTGGGAAGTTCCTATGAGATCTATGGAGATTCTGATGGGATCTAGGGCTGGCATAATCCTTTAAGTTGGTCTCAGTTGATCTTTCCAGGTGTGGTCTCAGATGATCTTAGCTGATACCAGGTGTCAAGTTGACATCCAGGATTAAGTGTCACACTTTCCTATTCGTGTCCCCTTTATCTCTCTCTATTCCCTTATTGCTCTAAGACTTCAAACAGAATGTTGAATAAGAGTGGAGCTAGTGGACAACCTTGTCTTGTTCCAGATGTGAGTGGGAAAGTTTCTAGTGTTTCAATTTAGAATTATACTTGCCATAGGTCTTTCACATACAGCCTTTATTCCATTGGGATATGCTCCATCCATTCCTGTCCTCTCTAGGGTTTTACCAGACATGCTGCATTTTGCTGAACGCTTCTGCATCTATTGAGAGGACCATGTGATTCCGATCATTTAAGACCAGTTATGTGCTTGGTTGTACTCATTTGATTTATGCTTGTTGAACTATTTCTACATGTCTGGAATGGATCTGATCATGGTAAATGATTTTTTGATATGCTTTTGAGTTCTGCCTGCAAGTGTTTTATTGAAGAGTTTTGCATCTGTGTTCACCTGTGAAATCGGTCTATAGTCTCTTCTCTGATGAGTCATGTTTAGTTGGGATCAGTGTAATACTGGCTTCATAGAAAATGTTTGGAAGTGTTTCTTCCTGTTCAATCCTGTGAAATAATTTGAAAATTGTTGTTAGTTCTTTTTTTGAAGGTCTGGTAAGTAGAATTCGGCACTGAATCCATCTGGTCGTGGGCTTTTTTAAATTGAGAGATTTGTAGTTAGTTTTAATTCCATTGTTAGTTATCAGTGTGTTTAAGTTATTCGTATCCTCTTGATTTAGCCTTGGTGAGTCGTATGTGTTTAGAAATTCATCCATTTCATTTAGATTACCCACTTTAGTGGAGTATAGGTTTTTGAAATGTGCTTTCATGATTCTGTCAATTTCTCCAGTGCCTGTTGTAATGTCTCTCTTTCATCTCTAATTTTAATAATTTCTATCCTCTCTCTTTTTATTTTGGTTAACTTGGCAGGAGGTTTGTCAATCTTTTTGATCTCTTCAAAGGAGATTGGTTTGCTGTTGTTTTTCCGATTTTTTAAAGTTTGTCAACAGATTATTGATTGGTTATTTCTCTAATTGTCTGATATCAGCCTGTAGTCCTGCACATTTCCCTTTTAGATTGATTTCAATGTGTCCCTTGGGTTCTGTATGTTGGGCTAGCATTTTCATTTTTATTCATGTCTAATATGTTTTATTTGTTTTCTGATTTTTCAGTGACCCAAGGATCACTCGCTAGTACTTCATTAGGTTTCCATGTTTGCCTATTGTCTGTGATTTCTTTCCATCTTCTCTTTCATCGCTGTTGTAGTTCGCTTGCATGGTTGCTGATAAATGACCATCAAACGGCAAACAAAGGGAACATTTTCTCTTACGATTACTGATTACAGTTCTTAGTCCAGTTTGATGGGAGAGCATGCACCAACATCAGGGCCGAGGGAACTGGCCACACCATCTCTACACAACAGCTGAGAAAGGGACGATCCTTACTTGCCAGACCAGCCTGTCTGACCAAGTATACGGGACGTTCTCAATCAGCTCTTGGTATTTTATTCCAGGGCCCAATCCCACCCACCATAGGCTGGACTTTCCCCATCAGCTACATAATCTCTTGCAGGTTTACTCTGGGCTTAACTCAACCATTAATTCTCTACAAATGTGCCCAGAGCTCAAACCCTCAACAGTCAAGTTGACAGCTGCGCCTAACTATGACAATCTCTTTGGACTAACTTTGGTTTGAAGTCCGTTTGTCAGGCAGCAGAATGACTAACACTGTTGGCTTCCTGCTCCGGTTTGCTGGGAAGCTCTTGTTCTACCCTTTTCTGAGGTGGTGTCGACCTTTGGTGGTGAGATGCGTTTCGTGGAAGCAGCGGAGTGCTAGATCGTGTTTCTGATCCAATCCGCTCATCTGTGTCTTTGCATTGGGAAGTAGAGTCCAGATGTTCGCTGTTAATGTTTCCTGACGTCTTCGGTTTTGCTGAACTTAGCTGTGTGTTTTTGTTATTTTCTCTCATTTTTATTTTTCCTTTCTGGCCCTGTGTACAATTAGTTTGTCTTTTTCTTTGGTTTCTTTGTCTTTTCATAGTGCTCTTGTCAGTATTTTTTTTTTTTTTTTTTTTTTTTTGTAGAGCTGATTTTGTGGTCATGTATTCCTTTGGTATGTTTTTATTTTGGAATGTTCTTACTTCTCCTTCAATTTATTTATTTATTTTATTTATTCAGTTGTGCGTGTATGCGTGTGTGCCCACGAGTGTGTGTGTGTGTGTATGTGTGTGTGTGTGTGTGTGTGTGTGTGTGTGTGTGTATGTAGAACCACGGGCGAATTCGGAACCACCATGGACCTCCTCCCCCTCCTCCTTGTTTACTCTGCCCCGGGGTTCACAGGCTCCGCCCTATCAGGACCAGAAACGCAGGCCGCCCCCGCTTCCGCCCCGCGTCTATATATGGGGTCTAGGATCCGAACTCAGGACCTTCCGCCTGCAAGGCAGAGGCTTAACCCCTGCGCCACCTCTCCAGCCCCTTCTTCAATTTTTTTATAGATAATTACTTTTATTAATTCTTTTGATTGTAGGCTGGTTTTCACATATGCTAAGCATATGCTCTATCACTTGGCTTCCACAGCCCAAATATTTGTTTTATTTTTTTTAAGTTTATTTATTTATTTATTCATGCATTGTGTTTTGTGTGTGTGTGAGAGAGAGAGAGAGAGAGCGAGAGAGAGAGCGAGAGAGAAAGCGAGAGAGCACTATCTGTGCCTGTGGAGGACCAAGGGGGGACTTCAGAAATCATTCTGGATTGCTTCTACCTCCTTTTTGCTTCACTCTGGGTTTGCCTAGTCTCCATCCATCTACTGGCATTTTTACATGGGACCTGAGATCTGAACTCAGGACCTTCTGCTTGTGAGGCAGTTTTAACCCCTGAGCCATCTCTCCAGCTGTCCCATATCGTGGAGAGCCTATTTGGTGTTCTGTGTATTTCTTGATCTGGATAAGCATAACTTGCTCTAAATTAGGGATGTTTTGTCCATGATAGTTTTGAAAATATTAATTATGCCTTTGGCTTGAACTTCTCCCTCTTCTATAGTAATTACTCTTAGATCTGGCCTTTTCACAGTGTTCTAGATTTCCTGTCTATTGTGCTCCTGTGCTTTTAAAAAATTTTATCCGACTTATCCATTTCTGTGAATGAGTGACATAGTTCTAGCTTGCCTTCAAGTACCAATAGTCTGCTTTCTGTATGATTCGTTGGTAAGGTATCCCACCTAGATTGTTGTTTCACTGTATGATTTTTTTATGGTTTTGTTTTATTTTCGGTATTTCTATCTTGGTTCTCGTTTCTTCAATTATCTCACTCGTTTCATTCAGCTGCTGGTTTTTCCTTTGGGCTCCATCTGTTGGGTCTTCTCTGAGCTCAGTCACAAGTCTACTGGTGTCATCTTCGAACTCTGAGTTCTCTGAATATGTTTATGATGATCGTTTTCAAAACCGTGTCTTGTATTTCATCCAGGTGGTTCGCATGTTGAATATTCCCGCTGGGTTAGTAGTTTGAGGTGAAGTCACAGTATGTTAGTGTCAGAGTAGGCACAGGTGTCAACTTGACAGTCGAGGGTTTGAGCTCTGGGCACATTTGTAGAGAATTAGTGCTTGAGTTAAGCCCAGAGCAAACTTGCAAGAGATTGTCAAGCTGATGGGGAAGGCCCAGGTGGGTGGGACTAGGCCCTGAATAGGTGAATAAAATACAGAGAGCCAGTTGAGGAAGTCGGTATATTTGTGTACACTTGGTCAGACATGCTGGTCTGGCAAGTAAGGATTGTCTCTCTCTCAGCTATTATGTGGAGATGGTGCGGCCAGTTCCCTCAGCCCTGGTGTTGGTGTGAGCTCTCCTGTCAAGCTGGACTAAGAACTGTAACCAGTAATCGTAAGAGAAAATAAACCCCTTGTTCCTTAAGTCGTTTGATGGTCATTTATCTGCAGCCATGCAGGCGAACTGCAACAGTTAGTTTTTTGAGTCCGTGCATTTTGAGCCTCTGCTGAGTGTCGCCGGCTGCTGTGGTTCTGAGCGTGGCTGGAGCCCGGTTGCACCGAGAAGCCCGCGCTCACTGCAAGGATGGTGTGGGTTTGTTCCCAGCAGTCTCACTGGTTGTGTGCGCAGTGGAGCAGGTGCTTCCAATGTGCTGATGGGGAGTTGGCATCTGCCATCCAAGTGGTAACAGATTAGGACACTGGGGTGGGGTCAGGAGCGAGAGAGAGCAAGTTCAAAGGGCAGAATCCTAGGTCTGTCTGCAGGCCAAGTGTGAATGGTCTGTCTGGAGCGGGTTCACAGGGGCTGTGACCCCAAACTCCTGTGTACCGGCTGGCACGGGCTGGGGACCACAGGTGCAAGTGGATGGGCACCGGGGCGAAGGTTGGGTGGAGCTAGTACCCGGGGCTGGGCTGCACCCACAGACTCCTCTGACTGGCGGGGAGGGCTCGCTTTCTTCCTTTCGAAAGTGCTGGCGATCACAGTTGACTCCTGCATCACTTCTGTGAGGACCGAGTGCGGGCTGTGTGGGCCTCGCTGCCGGCTCCTCGCCGCGCACGGGCTCTTGCTGTCGCTTAGGGAGCGTCACAAGGGTTTGCTGCCGACCTGTGGCCATCGTGACTGCCTTGTGGCGAGAGGCGAGTACCGCGGAGAGACACCGCCGACCGCCCGGGTCCTGAGGGGAGCAGAGACGCCACGTTCTCAAAGACCCCGTCACAGTTTCTGCTGGAAATCAGTCTGATGCGACTCGTGTCTCACTAACGCTCCTTGGGGAGACAGAGGAGCTGCGAAGAGTATCAGGGAAGAAATCTTGGCCTGGAGGAGCCTTGGCTCGTGTTGGCCAACTCTCCAGCCATCTGCTCCTTCGCAGTGTGGATTTGAGGACAGCTTCGCAGGCAGGAGGGCAGCTGACGTGGGGGTCACAGAGGACAAAGGCGAGCGCCCAGACCCTCTGCCAAAGATGTGCGAGCTCAGAAATGGCAAAATCCTGCAACGGAAGCCAGACTAGACAAGGTCTGGATTGCCTTAGATCCCCCCAGGCAGAGGGAAAGCTGACTTATGATCAGCATTAAAAATCATTTCTCTGTGTAGCTGTTTAGTTACGTTTCTTGTGGCTGTGATCAGGCGCCCAAGCAGAATCCACTTAACACAGGGGCATCGAAGCTTGATTTACCATGGTGGGAACTCGGGAAGTGTGGCAACAGGAGGTGATGTGTGTGCACGTGTGTGTATGTGTGTGTGTATGCATGTGTGCACATATATGTGTGTGTGTGTGTGTGTGTGTGAGTAGATGGTCACACGATGCCTGTAGTCGAGGAGCAGGGAGCAGACAGCAAGTGCAGCTGGGTCGCACAACCTCAAGACCCGTCGCACTGACCCACTTCGTTCAGGAAGCACCACAACCTTGGCAAACAGCACAAACTGGAGCCCGTGAGGGGCGCTTCACACTGAAGGCACAGCAGGGCATTGAGAGGGCGCAATTTCCTCGAGCGGGCTGAAGAGCTTCCTGCAATCTCACGCACATGATTAGATTACACTGGGCTGCAGTTCTTGGTTTACGAAACGCATTTGCTGGGCGCAGTGCAGAGACACCAGACAGGCTCCAGCCATGGTCCGGCCCTCTAAACAGACTTGTGATTAGCAGCCTCCGCGCGCCGGCTTCATTGCTCTTTCAAAACCCGAGAGGGGAAATGAGGTCTGTGTGGTAAACCAGTGGCAGGGAGGACCGCCGGGTGGCAGGGAGGACCAGCGTGAGTGGTGAGCAGCTTGGCTTCCTGGCACACGTGGGACCCGCCACGCGCCACGCCCTCACTGAATGCTTGCTGGGTGGTGGGATGAGGAACGTGGGCAGGAATGTCGCCGTCCCCTGTGGTCAGCGCACCGTGTGCACACTCCCGAGAGATGTATCCTTGGGGGGGGGGGTTCTGGGGCAGATGGGGCTGGATTCAGGGCAGCCAGAGCCGGCCGTGCTTTGGGAAAAGAAACACAGAAAGAATCCCACAGGCAAGGTTTGGGTGAGGAGGAGGAAGAGTTTCAGACCATGTTATGATTTCCGTGCGAAATTTCGTGCTCAGGCTGGTGATTTGAACACTTGACCCCATTGGCAGTTCTCTGCATGGTTGCTGATAAATTCATGGCATAAACGGCTTAAGGGAACAAGGGGTTTTATTTTCTCTTATGAAAGTCCAGTTGCAGTTCTTAATGGAGCTCGGCAGGAGAGTCCACGCCAACACCAGGGACCAGGAGGACTGGCCACACCACCTCCACAGGACGGCTGAGAGAGGGGTGGTCCTCGCTTGCCAAAAATACCAAAGGATGCCAACTTCCTTAACCAGCTTTCTCTGTCTCACTCGCCTGCCCGGGGGGGGGGGGGGGGGCGCTAGTCCCACCCACCATGGGCGGGGCTTCCTGTCAATCAGACAGCCTCTTGCAGGCCTGCTCAGGGCTTCACTCAGCCACCAATTCTTCACGACTGTGCCCAGAGCTCCTCCTTTCAGCTACCAAGTTAACACTCATATCTTTGACGGCCTTTCCCAAGTGGTGCTACTTTGGGATGCTGTGGACCCTCCGGGAGGTGGAGCTGTGCTGGATGAAGGGGGTCACTGGGGATGGGCCAGTTGCCTACGTTGGCTGCACTCCTGGCACAAGCAGGCTGCCAGCCCGGCTCTGGCTCTGGTCAAGGTCTTTACTTCCTGTCTGTCGAGGAGATGCAGCTGACCACATCATCCTCCCACTTCACAGACAGATGTGGGTCCCCTGCCGTTTCTCTCTGGCCACAGCAAACTGTGTCCCTTAAACCGCACGCCAGAATCCAGCCTCCTTCCCTTGAGTTGCTCCTGTCAGGAACTTGGTCGTGGGAATGAGAGGTGTCCTTTGCTCTCTCCCCCAGAAGCAGGGCATAGTACTCTTCTGAGCCTTGCCGGTCCTGCCCTTGCAGCCCCTTCCTGATACCACTCAGTGGCCAGTGCTGCATTTCTAAGCAGCCATATTGGTCTTCCCGTCCCTGACCAGCAGAATCCTCGAGGCTGTGCTGAGAGAGCCGCACGCGGCTTTTCCCGAGCTCTCTTGACACGTCATGCACAGCGCTGCCTCTTCCTGCCTTGGTCGGGAGCAAGGAGTGAAGAAAACTGCAGGACAAGAAGCTGCAGGATAAGAAACCACAGCACAAGCCGCAGGACAAGAGCTGCAGGATCTCTGCAGGACAGCTGGCCACCACTGGCCAACGCGTGCAAGCCAGGGACAGATGGAGTTGACTCACGGAGAGATTTCTAGGCTGTTGATCCCTAGAGAAGGGTGGACAGGGGGCACTTGGGAACTTAAGCACCTGTGTGGTGGCTGCACAAACTGTGCCTGGAGCGAGCCGGTGGCCGGTGCCAGCTCCTGCCAAGTCAATGCCCAGGGACCCAGATGCCGAGCCCTGCCCTCCAGGCCCGTGCATCAGTCACTTGGGAGGGGGCCGCTTGGCCCGGAGGTCTGATACAGGGAGCATCATGGAAGGCTCGAGAGGGCCCAGGCGCTGAGCAGACACTGTTAGAGGCTGCACCCAGGAGCATGCGCAGGGACAGGCCTGCCTGTCTGCCTGGCCGCCACCCACCCAACAGTGGGCCTCTGGGACCCACCGTGAGCTAAGCTGTCCCTGGGGCTGAGCTGTTGCACACCTGGAGAGAGGTACCACAGGGCTCAGCTCCTCGTGCCTCCAGGGAAAGCGATTGGCAGTAGGACAATAACCCCCAGGGGGCACAAAGCCTCCTCGTTCCCCATGTCCCCAGGGGACCCACGTGACCACTGAGGAAGGGAGGCCGCTAAACACCGCTGGCCAAGCCAGGCGGCTGCGGCTGGACCGCGTAGATAAGCCGCGTCTGGAGCGTTGCCGGCTCCCGCGCGAGCGGCCCGGGGATGGAGACGCGCCAGCGCTGCTCAGAAGAGATCCTGCTTCCTGCCGGCTGCTCAGTCAGCAGCTCCTTGGCAGCTGCTGGTCACATGGGGACAAACTAAGCTGGGGCATGATTGCTCCTCTGTCTAACTGTGAACGCGACTCCCTGCAGCAGCGTGTGGCGGAGGACGGCGGAGAGGGCGCGGGCGCGGGCGCGAGGTCCAGCTGGTGACCTTGGACCTCGGCGGTGCTCAGATGGCAGAGGTGCACCCCCAAGAGAGGTGTACACCTGGGGCGTCCCTCTGGATGGGGCGTGTGGAAGGAACCTCCCACCGTCCTGCTAGACCCGTGCTAGAAGCCCCCCTTCCCAGCCAACTCCTTCCACCGACAGTTGCCAATTTTCTTGTTATCCCACATCCAGTTCTATGACTTCATGGGGTTTGTGAGCCATGGTTTAAGAAACTGGGGCCCCGGGAGAGGGGTCTTATTGATATTTGTCCTCTTGACGCTTCCCATGGGCAGATCTGTGCGATGCTGGTGACTTCCGGTCCTCTAGAGTCACCTGTCCTGCGGAGCCCAATTATGGATCTGCAATGCTTGGCTTTGAGAAAGGATGGGGGGGGCAGGAGCAGACCTAGGTTAGAGGCAAAGCAAGCAGACAGGGCTGGGGCACGGCTCAGGGGCTAAAGCCTTTGCCTCCCAAGCAAAAGGAGCTGAGTTCAGATCCTCAGATCCCACGTAAAAACGCCAGGCAGATACGGCAGTAGTCTGCACTTCTGGCCCTGGAAGGCAGACCTGGGAAACTCCAGAATAGAATAATAAGGAGGTAAGGTAATCTAGGATGATTCCAAAGTCACCCTTAGACAGACACATATACAAGTGCCCTCTTACACGCACACACACACACACACACACACACACACATACATAAACAAACAAGGATACGGAGCTTGAGACCCCTTCATGAAGGGCCCTGAGGAGGAAGTGAGAAGGCTGCGTCGCCGCGGGGAGCAGTCCTTCATCTAGAGACTCCAGTGGACAAACCACACGCTTTTCTCAGACGAGCTCACTGATTCACAAACGTCTCCCTTTGCGGCCTGGCGATTTTGGGTTCTTCTGCATGTCTCTGTGCTTGGCTGCTTCTCCCTCCCCTGCTGACCCCCCCCCTTGCTATGCAGACCTTCTAAAGAGGGGATCGGTTTCTCCTATTTGAGGATCCCACAGTTTTGCTTAAATTTTGCACACTGGTAGGATGGGTCAGAGACATACTGAGCCAACTGAGCAAAAAGGAGGAGGAAAGGAGCCGATTGTCAGACCCGTTACCCGGGTCAAGAATATTCTGGGTGCCCAAGGCATTTGCCTCAAGACCTCTGTTGAATATTTGCAGGTAGAACCCGCCCACTCAGCGAGTGTGAGGTGACGCTCTGTTTCCCTCCAGGTCCCGTCGTAAGTGCTCAGGACAGGGTGTGGAATGAAACGGACCATGTCCCTCGCTTTACATTTTAGCGCACAAAGCCCAGGATAAACAATGGTTATCTTTGGCTGCCTCTCTGTGTGCACTGTAACTGATAAATATTATACACACAAAACAGAGAGACAGACAGACAGACAGACAGACAGACAGAGACACAGATAGCATGGGGGTCCCAGTACGTCCTGCAACACTGGCCTGTCCTGTGGATGCTGGGGCGGAAGTCACCCTCAAGCTTACACAGCAAGAACATTGCCAGCCGAGCCGCCTCCCCAGCCGGTAGCGCTTCCTGACGTTTCCTGAGGTATTTTAAGGACGGCGCGACTTCAGGACAAAGTGAAATTCAAACTGTGATGTCATGAAATGTCTTTGAAGCTGCGGTGTGATGTGAAATGGATTCGGCCCTTGTCCTGGCTCTTGCAGGGGTTCCGGGGACCCTTGGGGATCCTAAGTGACAGGAGCTGGCACTGTCTGGTAGGAGAGAGGTGCTGGGCAGGGGCGGCTCGGTGCTTTGATGTTCTTTCTCTCTCTGTGCGTCACACCCCTACCACCTCCACGGGCGCAGAGACCCTGAATCTCACTAAATCCGGTTGCTCAAGAGGCTTGAACTAGGGGAGGTGGCATACGCCTGTCAGCCCAGCACTGGGGAGGCAGAGGCAGGAAAGTCAGGTGTTTAAGGCCAACCTCAGCTACATTGCAGGTTGAGACTAGCCTGAGCTAATGAGAACCCATCTCAACAAACATCTAAGAGGTTTTACAGACCTTGATCTTCATGTCTCCTCACCCTAGGGCCAGACGGTGGGTGCCGGAAGGTCCCAACCCTTGAATTCCTGGGTCTCCCTTCTCCTGGGTTTCTAGGATGCCCCCCTCTCCTCCCTCAAGGCATCCCATTTGCCTAAGCTCCTGGGTGGTCAAATGGGGTCTGTGCTAGTTAGAGATATAGTCAACTTGGCAACTAAAGGCTGAGTTCTGGGCACCCCTGGGAAGAATCAACAGTTAAGACCAGCCCTGAGCAGGCCTGCAGGAGAGCGTCCAGTTGATGTGGGAAGCCCCAGCCCCTGGTGGGCAGGACTACTCCCTGGGCAGGTGGATAAGGGGGGGGTTCAGTGGTTGGGCATAGCTGGACAGACTTGCAGCTGGCAGGAGGTTTCTGATGCTGGTACGCACCCTCCCGCGAAGCTGGATTATGAACTATAAAGAAGAATCATCAGATGGAATAAACCCCTTTGCTCCCCTCAGCTGAATGTATCGGCAACATGTAGACATACTGCGTGCAACAAAGTCCTCTTCTCTCTTGCATACTAACCTCAACAATTAACCTTAAAAAAGGGAGAGTCATTCTTAATAACAAAAGCATTTCCAACTCTACCGGGAACCAAGAGGCAGAGACCAGATATACTACATATTATCCCCCAGCTTCCAAAGACGTTTTCTGATAGATGGTGGGAGTTTGAAATTCAAGGAGGGATTTGGATAGAAGCTGTACCAGCCCCGGAGACTAAGCATTGATAAAAACATGAAGCCATTAGACACTCATTTTTCATGCAGTTCCTCTTAGCATGTCAGGGGTTAAGTCACATTTCATAGCTTTTTGTTATTTCTACACCATCCAGCCACATTTCTAGCTAAGTAACTCACCCACAGCCGCTGCTGTTACAGCTCACTCTGGAGGAGAATAATCTGGCTTCATTCAGGAAAGACACGTTGGTCTTGTCACCCTGTGTAATGTGAGTCACCTGTAAAGTGCTTTCTGAGCTTCCAGCCTAATGCGGCCTTTCTCCGTCATAAATAAGGATGGCATCAACTGATTGCGGAGACTTTTTTCTTCCTGAAAATAATGGAGCGACTGATGGAGAGACGTCCCCCTTACATTCTCGAAGGGAGAACGGCTGCATCTTGGGAGTGTGTGAGTCATGGATGCAAGACACGGGGTCACACGGGCTCTGGTAGGTGTTGCAGGTGGGCGCAGACCTCTGTGTAAGGGGGTGCCAAGGTGCAGCTGGGCATTAGAACAGCAAAGAAGAACGAGCACTCAGGAGTCATCAATGAAAGCAAGGGGGTTCCTTGGAATACCTGAAAGACCAAGGTGTGTGTGTGTGTGTTGTGGGAATTCCAACTCTCAAGACCAGAGATTTTTGTAGTAAAAGGATTTGTTGAGATAATCAGAAGCTAGTTAGGAAGAGAGGGCAGATCCCGGGACCAAGTCCCACCTTGTCTATAAGAAGTATTAGTTGCGGGGCTGGAGAGGTGGCTCAGGGGTTAAGCCTCCGCCTTGCAGGTGGAAGGTCCTGAGTTCGGATCCCAGATCCCACGTATAGACGCCGGGCAGAAGCGGGGGCGGCCTGCGCTTCTGGTCCTGGTAGGGTGGAGCCTGTGAATCCGGGGCAGAGTAAACAAGGAGGAGGTGGAGGCGTCCATGGTGGTTCCCGAATTCACCCGTGGTTCTGCACACACACGCACGCACACACGCACACACACGCACGCACACGCACGCACACACACACGCGCGCACGCACACGCGCGCACAATTGAATAAAAAAAAAAAGAAGTATTAGTTGCGAGGTTGGAGAGGCAACTCAGGGTTAATGCGTTGCCTCCCGAGCAGAAGGATCTGAGTTTGGATTCCAGATCCCATGTGAGGACACCAGGTGGACACGGTCTGCGTTTGCGGCCCTGGAAGGTGGAGCCTGGGAAACCCTAGAGTGAAGCAATGAGGAGGTGGAGCAATCCAGGGTGGTTCCCTTGGGCCTCCACAGGCACTCAGTGCTCTCTCTCTCTCTCTCTCTCTCTCTCTCTCTCTCACACACACACACACACAAGTATGCAAATTTTTAAAAAAATTTTTATTATTTATTCAATTGTGCATGTATGCGTGTGTGCATGTGTGTGTATATATGTGTGTATGTGTGCGTGTAGAACCACGGACGAATTCGGGAACCACCATGGACACCTCCACCTCTTCCTTGTTTACTCTGCCCCGGGGATTTACAGGCTCCGCCCTACCAGGACCGGAAACGCAGGCCCCCCCCACTTCCGTCTGGCGTCTATACGTGGGATCTAGGATCCGAACTCAGGACCTTCCGCCTGCAAGGCAGAGGCTTAACCCCTGAGCCACCTCTCCAGCCCCGCAAATTTTTTTTTAAAGAAGTACTTGTTGGGCTGTGAATGGGGCTCAGTTGGTAGAACGCTTGCCTCGCATGCCCAAGGCCCTGAGTTCGATCCCCAGTAGCCCCATGAACTGGGTGTGGCAGTGCACACGTGTCATCTCAGCATCCCGGAGGGGAGGCTACAGGACCGTAAGTTCAAGGCCGCCCTCTGACTAGAACCACCGGCTCTGGATTGACTGAGACTAAGTTCAGGAGGTTTATGCGCCACCTTCTTCCTTCCTTCCTTCCTTCCTTCCTTCCTTCCTTCCTTCCTTCCTTCCTTCCTTCCTTCCTTCCTTCCTTCCTCCCTTCCTCCCTCCCTCCCTCCCTCCCTTTCCTCCTCCCTCCTTCCCTCCCTCCCTCCCTCCCTCCCTCCCTTTCCTCCTCCCTCCTTCCCTTCCTCCCTCCCTCCCTCCCTCTTTCCATCCCTTCCTCCTCTTTCTCTCTTTTTCTCTCCTGTATCTGACATTGGACGCCACCTCATTGTACAGCTGAGGATGACCTTGAACTGATTCTCCTGCCTCTACTTCCAAAGCACCGGGATTACAAGATCGAATCACCATGTCCAGTTTATGTGCATTTGAGAATCAAACTCAGTCAGCACTTCAAGCTGCTGGGCACGCACGCAGTCCACCAACTGACCACATCCTCAGCCCTGGAAAGTGTCTGTCTCCAGAGAATGCGAGAGAAATTTTGCAGAGACAGCGAAAGCTTGCATCTGTTGGATGCCGCTTGTTTGGGAAATCTGGAATTCATGTCTCAGCATAATAAAGCTGTTTTTTTTTTTTTTTTCAACAAAGCACTTAGAAAAGTGGGAAGACTCATGAGAAGAGTGCAAGAAACTGACAGGCGGGAAACCTTCAGTGAGCGCTTGCTGTATGCAGCCCGCAGCATCTTAACGTCTGGTCGGCACTCCTGGGACCCGCTGCGAACCGCACAGGTCAGCAGGAAGTGGCGGCATGATGTCATCCTGCCGGTGACGTCGGTAAGGAGGCGCAGCTCTGGACAAGCCGGAAGGTGCGTCTTGCTGTCTTGCATTAACCGCTAAGGGGAGTGACTACCACAGTCTTATGGAAACTTGCCGCAGAATGAGAACGTTCCAGAAAATGGCCAAGACGACATCTCATGATGCTGATGATGGATGATACAGGAAAGAGAGTGGCGGTCTGAAATTGCATAACTCAAGTGCCTAAGAAATTGCATAACTCAAGTCTAGGCAGCATCAGAAACGTAGGGAATGTAGTCAAGCCTTTTAGCGAGTGTGCGGAAGGAACGTGGCTGACCCAAGGCAGTGACTGTAACCGGAAAAAGCAGCAGAGTGAGCTGTGTGGTGTGCCTGGCGGGGTCTCTGGGTCCTGGGTCTAACTCTGAAGCCTGTGTTTTCCTATCAGATGAAACTGTCTACGGGCTTCTCAAATGTCACCTCCTCTACAGAGATGGGGGGGTCTCCTTTCCGGGATGGGAGTACGGGAGTGTCTCTCCTTCCTGGGCACCCACCGCCTGTGTTCTAACCTCCTTCTGGACCACCCATCCTCCACATTGGATTGTGTCTCCTTGATCTTCTGTAAGCATAAGCGAGCTGGGAGAGCTGGTCCTTCCGGTTCCCTCAAGGGAGCAGCCGTGGGGGTCCAGGTGCAAGCGTCGTCTCTCTCCGGGCCTGGGTTGCTGAGGGTAAAGTCGCTCACATGTGTCTGACGTTCAGCCCCGGGAACCTCACGGGCTGGACCTGTCTCGACCCCACAGTGGACTTTCACCGCAGCGTGTCTCCTTCTCACCGAGATGCCGGCTTTGTCTCTGGTACCTTGATGAGGTTTGTGTCTCTTGTGCCGCGACACCCCTGGTGCTCAGCTTCCTGCCTAATCAGGGATAGCAGAGAATACTGCTCGGTTTTGCCTTGTGAGTTACTCTCAAAATTGTGTTCTTTGGGGGCTGGAGAGGTGGCTCAGGGGTTAAGCCTCTGCCTTGCAGGCAGAAGGTCCTGAGTTCGAATCCTAGACCCCACGTATAGACCCCATGTATAGACGCCGGGCGGAAGTGGAGGCGCCCTACATTTCTGGTCCTGGTAGGGCGGAGCCTGTGAATCCCAGGGCAGAGTAAACAAGGAGGAGGTGGAGGCGTCCATGGTGGTTCCCAAATTTGTCCGTGGTTCTTTACACATACACACACACACACACACACACACACACACACACGCACACGCGCACACACACACACATACACACACATACAATTGAATAAATTAAAAAAATTGTGTTCTTTGGATAGATGAGTATAATGTTTAGGTTATTTATTCATTATCGAGTGTGTGTGTGTGTGCGTGTGTGTATGCATTCATGTGTATGTGGGCCTGTGTGTATGCGTGTGCATGCATGTGGTTGCATGCATGTGTATGTGTGTGCGCAAATATGCTTTCATACATGTGTGTGCGTGCATGCATGTGTGTGTGTGTGTGTGTATGTGTGCACGTGTGCGCCATGACACCCTTGTAGAGGTCGGAGGTGAAGCTCAGAAGCTGTTTCTCTCTTCCGCTCCACGAGCTTCGGGATTGGACGCAGCCCACCGGGTCCCCAGGGCTACGCAGCCATCTTGCTGCTCTGGTTTGCTGTCGTTGATCTGTCTGCTCTCTGCTCAACGCTGTGAGATTCATACTTCATTTTCATTCTGGACTGTGTGGTCTTTCGCTGTGGCCCATTTGTTTTTTCTCTTTTGTGTTTCATGTTCTTTCGCAATTTACAAGTTCGTAATTTACAATTTTCCAGTTGCTGTCATTACATAAATGGCTTTTACTCTGTTTTTGTGTGTGTGTCTCCGCGTGTGTCTGTGTGTGTCAGAGGGGACTGTGTGAACCTGTAGAGGCCAAGGGTGACTTTGGGAATCACTCTGGATTGCTTCTGCCTTCTCTTTGCTTTGCTCTCGGGTTTCCCAGGCTTTATTTCCACTGGCGTTTTTATGTGGGATCCAGATTCCAAACTCAGGACCTTCTACTTTCGAGGCAGAGACTTAACCCTGAGCCATCTCTGCAGCCCTTATTCTATCTTCGATTAATTACTTAATTAATAATTAATGAGCAAAGGTCCAACTTGGGCTTCGTGTATTCTAGGCAAGCGCTCTGCCACTGAGCTGTAGCCTCAGTTCCAAACATGTCGGGTGGCGCCCTGAGGAAACGTTTTGCTAGGCTCACTAAGTAGATTTTCATCTTCTAATTGGAATGTCTTATTCCTTTACCCAACGTGGCCAGTTACATTAATTCCTCTATTTTTCCCATTTTCTTGTGTCCACGAGTGTGTGTGTATGTTCATATGTGTGTGGGTGAACATGTGTGCATATGAATGTAGAGCCTCAAGGCTGATGTCAGAACTCATCCTTGATCACTCCCCCACTTTATTTTTTTCTTTTGAGGCAGAGTCTCTAATCAAAGCCAGGGTTTGCTGCAAGGCTGGTCTCGCTAGCCAGCTTGCTCTGGGACTCTCTAGTCTCCTACTTCCAAGGGTGGAGTTAGAGGCCGGCAGCCATGCCTACCCAGCATTTCATGTGGGGTCTGGATCTGAACTCCATCCTTTTGTTTGTCCTCTCCGTAGCCCCTTCCCCTGTGATTCAGAGATTTATTTCTATTTTTTTGTGACGGTTACTCTTAATTATTGCTGTGAGAGAGCACCCAAAGTCAAGCAACTTAAAGGAGAAAGGGAGGTTTATTCAGCTTACGGTTCCAGAGGGAAGGGACAGTCTCTCAAAGTAGAGGCAGCATGGCTGGCTGGCCAAGTTGGAGGAGGCTAAGTCACCGCAGACATCTCGGAAGCTGAGAGCTGCAGACTGCTTGCAGCAAAGGCAGACTCCTCCTGGAGGTAAGGTGGGACTCATCCACCTCAAGGCCCACCCCTTGTGACTGCCTTCCTCCATTGAGGCTCCACCTCTCAAGGTGCCATGACCTTGCCAAACACACGGGACTTTGGGGGACACATCTCAAACCATGACAATTTCTAACAGAGACATACATATCACCCCAAGTAGCTCGGTGACATGATTTTTCTCATGCTGTCTGTATTTCTGTTAGCACTTATTGTGGGATGCAAAACCTGACAAGAAGCAACTTGAGAAGTAGTTTGACTGTGTGCTACCCACAAATCACCACCAAGGAGAACAAGGGTTATATTCTTCCTTAGGATTTTCAATTACAATGTTTATTCCAGCTTGACAGGAGAGCTCGCCCCAACACCAGGAGCCGAGGGAACTGGCCCCACCATATCCAAGGGCTGCTGAGAGAGGGACAAACTTCACTTACCAGATAGCAAGACTGCCTAAGTCTGCTGCAGATGCCAACGGACGGAACCAGCTCTCCCCCCTCTCATCCACTCACCCAGGGAGCGGTTGGTCTCAGCCATCCTGGGCAGGGTCTTCCCACATCAATCAGACCATCATCTGCAGGCCTGCTCAGGGCCTGTTTTAAGCTACTAATTCTTCATAGCTGTGCCCAGAACTCAGCCTTTGATTGTCAAGTCAAACACCTATAGTTTATTTTGGCTCCAGGTTTGGGGGTGCAGCCCACCACGGTGCAGAAGGCCTGGTAGTGGAAGTAACCTGGAGGCTGCAGAGGCGGGAACACGCAGCCACCTGCTCCCCCGGGAGGAGATCAAGAAGCAGGACCACGCGGCTTCAGTGACTCGCTTCCTCCAGCAAGCTGAAGGGGGCTTGTTTGGAGACCCCCCTCCAATGTCTAGCATGAGCAAAGACCACGAGCCGTGGGCACACAAGAGATTTATTGCAGGCGCAGAGTGGCTGTCTCGGCACAAGTGGATGCAACAGTGGAGGGTGTTTTTTTTCTCACAGCTTATATATGGTACAACCAGAGGGGCATTAGGGGTGTGGGCTAGGGAGCAGACACTCTGGATCTTACCCTATAAGAGAAGAGGTCTAGTTATCTGAAAGAATGATGGGGGGAACATATACACGAGGAGAGAGAGAGCCTGGGGGGCTCCATCTCAAGTGTAGAGAAGAAAAGTAGGTACATGGCTGGGAGGGGGCATTCCTGCTGAGAAGCAATCATACCAGAGAGGTGGTCTCGATTTTCATGTCGGCACCGTCAGAAGTGCCAGGCGCGTGGTCCGGAGCACAGGGCAGCGTCTCTGTGCATCAGTATGTGTCCTGGTCGCACGTGGGTGAGACGTCGTGACCGTGGGCACAGTTCTCCTTCTGCGTGTGCGATGGTCTCCCCTATACCCGCTCCGTGGGGCTCCTCTTCGGAATCATCTGTTCTGACGCCGCGTTTCCAGAGCTGCTAAAAAACGGCCGCTCTCCGCCTGCTTCTCACTAATCGGCCTGCACCAGCTCCCGTCTCCATGAACAGGTTGAAGAGGCGCCCCCGGGGCTCACATGCTTCTCACAGAGGAGGGAAGAGCCTTTTCTAATCATGGTGCCTCTTGGAACGACGAGAACGCGCTGCTATTTTTTCCCCGACACCCTTCCAGATCTTTTCTCTCCCCAGATCTGAGTGAACCGAGCGGCCGGATGTTCTCTGCTCCCAAACGCTGCATCTTTCACAAGAAATGGAGCCCACCTGGCAGAGAAGACCAGGCCAGCGATTCTCACGTCCTCCTCCTGGCACCGGTGAATTCCAGTGGCCACGGATGGGAATGGGATAGGGTCCCTTTTCCCTGTAAGCCAATGGGGATAGCTAGGCGTGGTCATGGTTGGAACGCGAGTCGCTCCCACGGGGCTAATGGTTCCATCCTTAGCTGATCTGCACGTCTGAGGGGGACGCGGCACCTTTGAGAGGTGGAGCCACGGGGGGGGGGTTGTCTTGAGGTTGGCCCCGCCCTGCTTCCTCTTGCTCTCTCTGCCTCCTGATGGCTGCAGCGACCTGAACCAGCCTCCTGCTTCTGCCTCCAGCCGCGTCTTCTGCTACTTTTCCCTCTGGCAGTGCAAGCCAAATAAAAACTCCCTTTCTCCCCAAAGTCGGGTGTGAGTGTTGTCTCACAGCGGCGAAGAATAACCCCCACAGCGCTCGTGATATCAGGAATGGTGTTTCCAGAGGTGGGGGAAGGGCCCGCCCTGCATTGGGCCCACGAGGTGGCTTTTGTGGTTACCGACACTTCTTGGTTGCTGTCTCCCCCCACCCCATGCTGCCGTGACTGTCTTTATTATTTTATTTTTCTTTGCTTTATAAGTGGTTCACCAAGTGCCCCTGTTACTCTGAGTTGCTGTAAGAGAACACCCAAAGTCGAGCAACTTAGGGAGAAAAAAGATCGATTCAGCTTACGGTTCCAGAGGGGAGACACAGTTTTCCATGGTGGAAGCGGCATGGCCGGCGGCAGAAGCTGGAGGTGGCCTAGACCGCGTCCCTCCAGGAGGCTGACAAGACTACCAACTGGTAGTACAGATCTCTCCAAGAGCAAGGGTGGGACTCATCCACCTCAAGGCCCACCCCCTGTGACCTCCACTTCCCAAAGGTGCCATGACTTTCCCAAGCACATGAGACCGTGGGGGACACTGTTCAAATCCTGTGACCCAGTAACAAGCCTGCTCTCTTCCCAGACTCTCTGCTCCTCCAACCTGTCCCCTCTCCCTCCCAGTGTCCCCCTCTACCTTCATGACATGCTCGTCCCTCCCCCCCAGCCTTCCTGGAAGCCTCTTGTCCCCTCTCATGTCCCTCTCTATTTTCCTGATCTCGACACAATCTCTGCTACACAAATACCTGTAGGTACAACTTAGAAGCCAGGAGCTGCCTGGAACACGTGCTGTTGTCTTTCTGAGTCCGGGTTCTGTCGCTTCATCTGTCTCTAGCTCCATCTGGTTCCCCGCAGATTTCTCTTTTCTTGATGGCTGAATCAAGCTCTGTCGTGTACACATATTCATCATCTTTATCATCCACTCACCGCGCAGCGGGCAGCAGGGAACTTGGACGTGCAGGGTCTCCGTGGCTGGAACGTGGAGTCCTTTGGGTGTGTGCCCTGGGCTGATGCCGCTGGGTCATCGTGACCGACCGGCTCATTAACAAAGATTTCTGATGTATTTGGTGGGGGTGCAATGAGGTAATTCACAGGGCTGTAGGAGAAGGGTGCAGAAAGAAAGGGAACTGATTGTAAGGTCTGGGACAGGCTATGTTCTTCCAGGTTCCGAGGACAGCCAGCCCTCTCGCGTTCTCTGGAAGGAGGAACAGGGTTGGACAAAGGTCGTGCCGGGACTGCAGCCTGCTTCTGAGTCTAGCGGGTCGTCCTGAGTCTTTCTTCTGGGAGAGACGCTTCTACACGCATCTCTGGGAAGACAGATGGGTCTTTCACGCACACATGTGGGTAACAGAGGTCTTCCACTCTGTTGGCGAGACTTTCCCGTGCAAAGGGCCACTCCAAGCTCACCATCTCCTTTCAGCTGCACACTCCCCGGGTGGGCATAATTACACCAACTGCCCTGATTTCATAACTCCGTGAGTGTAATCGACAACTGACCCAGGCAACTCAGGAGAGCAGGGGGACTTTATTCGCTCATAATTCTGGGTCACAATCCACTGAGGCAGGAGAATTACCTTAGCAGGAGCCAAAGAGACTGACCACGCCCCGTCCAGCGTCAGGAGCAGAGCGGACTGATCATGCCACGCCTGGGGCCTGGAGCCAAGGGGACTGGCCATGTGGCTTTCTAGCTTGCCCAAATGCCAGCCGGCTCTCCCCATCTTTACCGACATGCCAGGGAGTGGTTCTGCCCAACCTGTGCTGGGTCTTCCCACATCAAGCATGCAGCTAAAACTTCCCTGCAGACGTGCTCAGAGCCCTGCTTTGACTAAATAATTTTGAGTGTGTGTGTGTGTGCGCACGTGCACTTGTGAAAGCCCAAGGGTGACATCTGGAATCATCCTGCATTGCTCTCCATCCTTACTGCTTTGCTCTGAGGTTTCCCAGGCTCCGCCTTCCAGAGTCAGAGGTACAGGCTGCCACCATTTCTGCCTGGCATTTTTATGTGGGATCTGGGATCTGAACTCAAGTCCTTTTGCTTTCAAGGGCAAAGGTTTAACCCCTGAGCCATCTCTCTATCCTAAACTAAATCATTTCTCAGAGGCCCACCTTAGGAATATCAGATTAACAGCTGAAACTAACGTCACACCGGTCTAAGAAACCTAGACTTTGAGAAGTTGTAAAGTATCCAGTGGAAGCAGGGTAGTAGGTGCTGAGACAGAGTACCCGTGTTGGTCTAATCCAAAGTGGAGGTGTTAACAGTGCGACACGCTGGGCAGAAGAGCGCGTGGGCCCTCACTACTAAGCAGGCGCTTGCCCCATGTCAACCCTCATGCCCCACCTGAGATGCACAGCGTGGCTGACGTTTTAGAACTGTTTTGAAGGTGAACTAAAGACATCGGGGGGCTGGGGGTGTGGCTCAGTTGGTAGTGTGCTTGCCTGGCACGCACGAGGCCCGTGGGTTGCATCCCCACACTGTGCAAGCCGTGCCTCTAATCACGTGGTACACAGTCCGATCCATTCTGTTTGCTCAACTGTTTACCGTGAATCGTTCCATAGTTAAACATCACTGATCAATTAGCCCATGATCGGGCGACTTAATTAAAAGCCCGTCGCTTAGGACAAGTTGCGTTTCGGCCGACTGACCCCAGGTTGGGCCGGCAGCCAGCTGCTCCCCCTGTCCTTGAAGGGGGCATGGCACCAGATGGCGGGTGACTGACAGGAAGCCCCCCGAATGACGGAGTGCTCGGCGCGTTCGGAACTGCAGACACGCCAGTCTTGACCGGGGGCCGTGTCCAGAGAGCAAGAGGCAGAGCTGGCAGCCGTCCAACCCAACCCACGGAAAAGCCACGGTGCAGGTTTTAAAGCTCGGGGAGACCAGCAAATCCGCCCCTTGCAGCAGAGCGAGTGGGGTCCGCTCCGTTTCTCCTGCACCCCCTTGTCTACAGTCTGCACAGCAGAACCGTCAATTTCTCTTTCTCACTGCCCCACCTCATCCTGCTAAGAGTTAATTTATTAGTTTACTTTGTATGTGTGGGCATGTGCGGGCATGAATGAATGTGTGTATGTGTGTGCACGTGCATGGTACATGCAGGCACGTGTGTGTGTGCGCATATGTGTGGTTCACATAAGCATGAATGAAAATATGTGTGTGCATATGTGTGACACATGTAGGCATGAATGAATGTGTGTATATATGTCTATGTGTGTGGTATATATGGGCATGAATGAATGTGTGTATGTATGTCTATGTGTGTGGCATATATGGGCATGAATGAATGTGTGTATATATGTCTATGTGTGTGGTATATATGGGCATGAATGAATGTGTGTATATATGTCTATGTGTGTGGTATATATGGGCATGAATGAATGTGGGTATATATGGGCATGAATGAATGTGTGTATGTATGTCTATGTGTGTGGTATATATGGGCATGAATGAATGTGTGTATGTATGTCTATGTGTGTGGTATATATGGGCATGAATGAATGTGTGTATGTATGTCTATGTGTGTGGCATATATGGGTATGAATGAATGTGTGTATATAGTCTATGTGTGTGGTATATATGGGCATGAATGAATGTGGGTATATATGGGCATGAATGAATGTGTGTATGTATGTCTATGTGTGTGGTATATATGGGCATGAATGAATGTGTGTATGTATGTCTATGTGTGTGGTATATATGGGCATGAATGAATGTGTGTATGTATGTCTATGTGTGTGGCATATATGGGTATGAATGAATGTGTGTATATAGTCTATGTGTGTGGTATATATGGGCATGAATGAATGTGTGTATATATGTCTATGTGTGTGGTATATATGGGCATGAATGAATGTGTGTATGTATGTCTATGTGTGTGGTATATATGGGCATGAATGAATGTGTGTATGTATGTCCATGTGTGTGGTATACATGGGCATGAATGAATGTGTGTATGTATGTCCATGTGTGTGGTATATATGGGCATGAATGAATGTGTGTATGTATGTCCATGTGTGTGGTATATATGGGCATGAATGAATGTGTGTATGTATGTCTATGTGTGTGGTATATATGGGCATGAATGAATGTGTGTATGTATGTCCATGTGTGTGGTATATATGGGCATGAATGAATGTGTGTATGTATGTCCATGTGTGTGGTATATATGGGCATGAATGAATGTGTGTATGTATGTCCATGTGTGTGGTATATATGGGCATGAATGAATGTGTGTATGTATGTCCATGTGTGTGGTATATATGGGCATGAATGAATGTGTGTATGTATGTCTATGTGTGTGGTATATATGGGCATGAATGAATGTGTACATGTATGTCTATGTGTGTGGCATATATGGGCATGAATGAATGTGTGTATATGTCTATGTGTGTGGTATATATGGGCATGAATGAATGTGTGTATGTATGTCTATGTGTGTGGTATATATGGGCATGAATGAATGTGTGTATATAGTCTATGTGTGTGGTATATATGGGCATGAATGAATGTGGGTATATATGGGCATGAATGAATGTGGGTATATATGGGCATGAATGAATGTGTATATATATGTCTATGTGTGTGGTATATATGGGCATGAATGAATGTGGGTATATATGTCTATGTGTGTGGTATATATGGGCATGAATGAATGTGGGTATATATGGGCATGAATGAATGTGTGTATATATGTCTATGTGTGTGGTATATATGGGCATGAATGAATGTGTGTATATAGTCTATGTGTGTGGTATATATGGGCATGAATGAATGTGTGTATATATGTCTATGTGTGTGATATATATGGGTATGCATGTACATATTTATGGTATGTGCAGGAAATACATACATGTGTATGTGTGTGATACATGCAGGTGTACATATATGTGTGTGTATGTATGTTCAGGTATGTGGTATATGCAGGCATGAATATATGTGTGTGTGTATGCATGGTGTAATGGTTACTCTTTACTGTTGCGTGAGAGAGCATTCAAAGTCAAACAACTTAAAGGAGGAAGGGAGATTTATTCAGCTTATGGTTCCCGAGGGAGAAACAGTCTTTCATGGCAGAGGCGACATGGCTGGTGGCTGAAGCTGGGGGCGGCTAAGTCACTGCAAATATCCAGTGGGTTAGTGGGTGTCGACTGAAGGCTGGAAGATTTCTGGAGAATCTTCCCAGTTTCCTGTTCTGTGGTTCCTTATATCTAGTCCTCTGCTGGGAGTTTCCAATCAGATTTAGGGCTGGTCTTTGTGTTATAAATGTGTCGATCCAGACAGGTGGTCGGCTGATCTTAGTTAATGCCAGGTGTGGTCAAGTTGACACCCAAGATTAACTGTCATAATATGTTTGAGCATGAATACCTGTGCATATGGTCTGTAAGGGCACAAATGTGTATACATGTGTGTGTGGAATGTACATAGTACGTGTGGGCATACATATAGGTACATGTGTGTGGCATGTACATGGTAATGAGGGCATGAATGCGTATACCTGTGTGTGGCATGTGCACAGTATGTGCGGGCATGAACATGTGGGCATGTGGGTGGCATGTACAGGCTCCTTCTGCCCACCTCCCCTCCATGAAGCTGGTCCCTGTGCCGGGAGCTATGGTTCTGTCTCCCGTTAGGCTGCATCCCTTGGGGATTTGGTCCTGGGGACATAAAGAACAGACATAGTTTTGTGATTCACACACTCACAATCCGCTCATAGTCCTGCACGTGAGAATCCTCACTCCATAAAGACAGGGGCAGACGCCCAGAGAACTGCAGAGGCACTTGAGGAGAAGAAAAACTCAGAAAAATGTGAACAAATGTCCAACAGAGGAATAAAAACCAGGGACATGTTGGTCAAAAACTCAAAGTTCTAACGGCAGCAAGCATGGGTGGATCTTTGGAGTCACATACACAGTTCCAAAGAAAAGTAGCTAGAAGAAACCTAAATGTCAGCCAGCAGCAAAGTGACTCTGCCTACACATTTCATTAAATATGGAGAAAACATTGCACGACGGACCCCACAGGCAGTGTGTCGAACCCACAAGCACCACACCGAACCAATGAAGCCGCACACAAGTGGACGCTTAAGATGCGCTTACCGAGGTCCTTTTTGCCCCAGGAGATAGAAAACAAAACCGTAGTGTTCAGATGCAAAAGTGAGGCGGCGTGACCACACAAAGCAGTCAGGAGCCCATGAGCACTCACGTCAGTGTGGGAAGCACCCCTGGAAAGGAAGGGAGGACAGGGACTAGAAAGAGACCCAGGGGTTTTTTGGCATGTTCCTAAGATTCTTCTTGACAGGCATGATAACTGCACAGAGATTTTTCTCGTATGAGAACATTGCTCTCGGGGGGGTCTTCATTATATGTCAGAATATTGAGCACAAAGTGGACAGACATTCAAGTGAGAGAACGAACGAATGGATAGATGAATGAATGGATGGATGGACGGATGAATAGATGGATGAATGAATGAATGGATGGATGGATGAATGGATGAATGGATGGATGGGTGAATAAATGGATGGACGAGTGAATGGATGAATAGAGATTGGGTGAATGAATGGATGTATGGATGAATGAATGTATGAATGAATGGATGGATGAATGAATGGATGGATGAATGAATGAATGGATGGATAGATGGATGGATAAATAGAGGTTGGATGAATGAATGGATGGGTGAATAAATGAATGGATGAATGAATGAATGGATGGATGAATGAATGGATGAATAGAGGTTGGATAAATGAATGAATGGTTGGATGAATGAATGGATGAATGAATGAGTGGATGAATGAATGGAGTCCCCAGAGTTCTTGTAGGTCCCAAGGGATGTTTTTCCTTTCTCTTCTGCCCCAGGCTTCTGGATAGGAAGGTGGAAAGAGAAAAGGTCCCGTGTCTCCATCTCTGGGTGTCTGTCCGGTACAGTCTTGTCTCCCTCACCGCAGGTCTGCTCTGGGGTGGTGTCCAGAGGCTGTGGGGAGAGTCTGCTGCAGCTGTGGGGCCCTTTCTCTACGTCATACCTTCAGGGCACGCTGACCGGGCACACTGACCAGGCACGCGTTAAACATGGTGGACGAGGCGTCATGAGGTCAGACCTGCACTGTGGTCCTCACAATGTGTCTCTGGGTCAAGCTGCCCCCTTCGAAGTGACTGATCCATGCCCCTGGAGGGCAGGGCTCGGCATCTGGGTCCCTGGGCATTGTTTTGGTAGGAGCTGGCAACGACCACCTGCTTGCTCCAGACAGAGTCTGTACAGCCAGCCATGTAGGTGACACCAAATTCTGGTGTGTTGCCTGCCTTCGTTTCTCCAGCTTGATAAACTGTCTGTCTCTGGCTAGTGGTGGCCAAGTTCCCTGCAGAGATCCTGCAGCTTCTTGTCCTGCAGCTTCTTATCCTGCGGCTTCTTGTCCCGCAGCTTCTTGTCCCGCAGTCTTCTTCACTCCTGTCTCCCAACCAAGGTGGGAAGAGGCGGTGCTGTGTATGACCTGTCAAGAGAGCTCTGAAAAGCTGTGAAGACCAATACGGCTGCTTAGAAATGCTGCGCTGGCTGCTGAGTGGTATGAGGAAGGGGCTGCAAGGGCAGGACCAGCCTGGGGGAGGAGGACGCGGGGCTTCAGTGGGATGCCAAAGCCTCAGTCTTCCCGGCACTTCCGATCTGCGTACCTTCTTCCAGAACACGCCCGCTGCCTGATCGATGAGCATGTCCGTGTCAGGGTGACAGGTGGAGGTCAGAGGATAACTTTCCTTCATCACGTGGGCTTCCAGGCGTAGAACTCAGCCTTCCAGGTGTGTGAGCACGTGCCTTGCCCAGTCGCAGCTCTTTCTCAAGTAACAAACAGGCCAGAGCTCCGCGCTGACGTCGCAGCAATGTTACCTCTAGCTCAAGGTTTCCCAGAAATACTCTTCTGTGGGCAATGTCATTTTATTTACCTTTTTGCTAGCGTAGTGGATGATGCGTATGTGTCTGCACGTATGTGTGTATGTGTGTGTACTGTGTGTATGCACGTGTGTGTATGCACGTGTGTATGTGTGTGAGTGTGTATGTGTTAGAGATGTGTATAAATGTGTGTGTGTGAATGTGTGTATATACATATGAGTGCATGTATGTGTTTGTGTATGAGTGTGTGAATGTGTGTTAGAGAGTGTGTAAATGTGAGTGTATGTGTGTGAGTGACTATGTGTTTGTGTGTGAGTGTGTGTTTGTGTGTGACAGTGTGTGTATATGTGAGTGTGTATGTGTGAGTGTGTTTGTGTGTAGTGAGTGTGTGTGTTTGTGTCTGAGAGAATGTGTGTGTGTGAGTGTGTTCATGTGTATGAGTGTATGAGTGTGTGAGTATATGTGTGGGTGAGTTTGTGTGTGTGTGAGCGTATGTGAGTATGTGCGTGTGTGTGTGTGTGTGTGGTATGTGTCTGTGAGTGTATGTGTATGTGAGTATACGTATGAGTGTGTGTGTACGTGTGTGAGTATATGTGAGTAAATGTTTGTGAGTATATGTGTGTGTATGAGTGTATATGTGTGTGAATGTGTGTGAGTATATATGTGTGTGTATGAGTGTATGTGTGTGAGTGTGTGGTATGTGTGTGTATGAGTGTATGTGTGTGTGTGAATGTGTGTGTGGTATGTGTGTATGAGTATGTGTGTGGTGTGTGTGTATGTGTGTGGTATGTGTGTGTATGAGTGTATGTGTGTGTGAGTGTGTGTGTATGGTATGTGTGTGTGTGTGTGTGTGTGTGTGACAAGGACCTGAGTTTGGCTCCCCAGTATCCATGCCAAGAAACTGAGGGAAGACTTCATCCACCAACCATCTCCCGCCTCACCCTGCATTTTAGACTTGATAAAATGCGACATTCCGGACTCTTGGAAGATGTTAACACCTCCGCAGACAGACAGGGAGTCTGACGCTTCAGCCAGTTCTCTCCAGCGCTGGGCCACGTCGCCAGCCTCCCCCGGGGGGATTAAGGAGGGAGGTCGTAACATTTGACAAAAGGACCCGTAGTTCACGTGCTACAGTCTAAGCCGTTGCATATTATACTGAGTGTTTCTGAGACTGTTTCTCTGGGTTCTGTCTCCTCTGCAGGGATTGAATACTGAACTGCAGCTGGATGTAGGGGTGGCGGGGTGTAGGGGTGGCGGGGTGTGGGTGTGTCCACCCAGGACAGATGCCCGTGTGCATGTGTTGTAATCCTGGCTCCGTCGCACTGACTCTGACTATCACATTCCCCCATGTGGACCGCGGTGTCTGGTTGCCTGGGTTACGATGCTGTCCTTGAACAGAGAAATCAATGCGCTGCCCAAAAGCTCCAGGCAAAGACCGGGCTTGGAGCGTCTTCCCGGCGCTTGAAGCTGTGTGCGTCTGGGACGCCAGCCCAGCCCCTCAGATTCCTGGGTGGAAGCCAGGGAGCAGCGGGGTGCCGGCAAACCTCTTGACAATCCAGCAGGAAGTCCACACCTCGCACCAGGGACATTGGGTCACTGAACACAGCACGCCATGTCTTTTTTTTCGGGGGGGCTCACATGAATCACTCCACATCCTCCACTCTCAGCAAAGCCCTCCCTTCCCCACTTGTAGAATCACGAAGCCCATGTGACTAAGGAATAGGGAAGGCACGGGGTGGGGAGATGCTCAGCCGTTAAAGCACTTGCCCGCAAGGAAAGGACCAGGGTTGGGCCTCAGATGCCACGTAAACACTGGGTGGGCAGGGCGGCCCACCTATATGTAATTCCAGCCCTGGAAGGCAGAGCCTGGGACCGCCCAGAGCAAGCTGGCCAGACTAACCCTATCTCTGAGGCCTAGGTTTAGAGACTCAGACTCCATGGTGAGGTGGAAGGGAGATCAAGGATGATTCTGGAATCATGCTTGGGTTCTGCATGCACACTGGTTCACACGCATCCACACTGGTTCACACGCATGCACACTGGTTCACACGCATGCACACTGGTTCACACGCATGCACACCTACACATGCACATGCACCCACACACATGCAAACACACTCCCATACACATTCTCCGTTGCACACATACACAAGAAAAGGGGGGTGGTGGGGAGAACAGGAAAAGATGACAAATAGGGGAAAACGTATTTCTTAGACCTGATAAGTGGCTTCAACAACTCCATGATCCTTTCCAGGGCTCAGACAGAGTCCAGGGGTAGTGGAGCTGGGAAGAGGGGTGTTTTCTGGTCAGGGTAACTGAGTTCTAGGGCACTCCTGGGTCTTTAAGACTCTCTCTTTTTTGTTACCCTGTGTGTGTGTGTGTGTGTGTGTGTGTGTGTGTGCGTGTGTGTGTGTGAAGGCACTGTGTGCCCCTGTGGAGGCCCAAGGGTGACTCAGGAATCATCCTGGATGGCTTCTACCTCCTTTTTGCTTCCCTCTCGGATTTCCCAGGCTCAGTCTACCAGGGCTGGAAGTGCAGGCTGCAGCCATTTCTGCCTGGTGTTTTTATGTGAGACCTGGGATCTGAACTCAGGACCTTCTGCTTGTGAGGAAGAAGCTTTAACCCCTGAGCCATCTCTCCTGTCTTCAAAACTCTTAAGAAAAGGAAGAAGGAATTCAGTTGTGCTTTGTTGCTTCATGGTTTCACTGCTTTTTCTTGCTAGTTCCAGTAATGTCGCTTCTGTTGCTATTTCTGCTTATGGCAGGATTTATGGCCACTGATTTTTCTGAAATGATTTGCACTGAGAAGATTATGAAAGTAATACATGCAAGTGGTTAAAATGTGAGTCTTCAGACGCATTTAAGATTAAGCTGCCTCTTACATTGGATACCAAAAAACCTTTGCCCAGAAGTGTGACTTAGATATAGTTTATGCTTATATGAAGATATATAAATACATCTTTGCAGATGCAAGGCTTAATATATACTGTTATGCAACATCTTTTTGTCATCTTGAACATATTTCCTTATTAGCACTTTTAAGAGCTACGTATACAGAGACTCAAATTTGGCATCAGGGCACATTGGAAGGAACACGGGCTGAAACTGAGGATTTGGAAAAGGATTTGGCTAAACACATTGCAATCACTTCGCACAAGAGCGAATTATTGTTTTAACATCCCTAAATGTTCATTAAGAGAAAATGGAGGGGCTGGCCAGATGGTGCAGTGGGTAAAGGCAGCTGGGCACAAGCCTGGTGAGCTGAGTTCAGTCCCCGGAGCCTACGTGGAGGAAGGAGAGAAGTAATTTCTACAAGTTGTCCTCTGACCTCTATGCATGTGTGTCTGCTTTCTCTCTTTCTCTCTTTCTCTCTCTCTCACCCCCTCTCTGACATATAAACAAAACATGGATATAAAAGAGAAAATGGATTCATTGTTTGATGGATCGATGGCTGAACAGGATGTCAGGAGATTGTAACCACTGGTGGTGTGCTTTGAAGGATACGGCTCGTGCCAAGATTCTTCCTGTCTCTCTGCTTCCTGGATGCTGTGAGGTGAGCTGCCTCCTCCCACCGTGCCCTTCCACCACACCCCTTGGCTTCAGCACCACCCAGAAACTACGGAGCCAGCCCGCCATGGACTGATACCCCGAGACGATGAACCCAAACAAGCAATCGTTCTTTTGGACAGGTTTTCCCTCAGGTGCTGTATTGAAGTAACAAAAATGACCACCACAAGACATCCCAGCAGCCCGTGTTCTGTCCGACCTTCCGCTGGGTCTGTATGCTCTCTTCTGTCCCCTGAACGATAAGAGCTAAGACAAACTATCCCCCGTAGAAGATGCTAGAAGATGGATCTTTGGACATCTGCACAATGGAGGTTGGCTGTCTAAAGTCAAAACATACGGGCTCACCCCCAAGCTGGCGGAGCAGTCAGTAGTTACGAATGACGGTCCCCCGTCAGTGCTCACTGAAGTCCGCAGATCATTGAGTTCCTGCTGGGGGAGATGCAGTGTGTTCCCCTGCAAAGGATTCCTGCCCGTGGAAAACTCCGTGGCGTGTGAGCCAGGCTCTCCGCGTGACTCACCGAGAAGCACAGGCTGCCAGTTGCCGCCTCCTGCTCTCGAAGCCGAGGACACGGCTCAGCTTCGGCTGCGAGCTGAGCGGAATGTGATGGAGGGAAAAGGAAAAAGAAAAACAACATTTCTTGCCATCATCTAAGTATCTAGTGGGTCTAGCAAGAGTGTCTGGTCAAAAACACGGTTGTTACCAAAGCCACAGGGCATTTCTGTCCGATACCAAGGACATTTGCACCTGGAAAGAGAGATTGTGAGCCGGAAAAGTCACAGTCCAGGAGTGCCAACAAAATTGTAGATTGTGTGTGTGTGTGTGTGTGTGTGTGTGTGTGTGTGTGTGTTTGCGCCCCTGTGTTTATGTGCATGTGTACATACACAAAATATCACTTGAATGCATGTGTCTGTGGAGGCCCAAGGGTGACATCAGGAATCATCCTGCATTGGTTTTCCTTCTTCCTTCTTTGCTCTGGGGTGTCCCATTCTCTGCCTTCCAGGGCTGGAAGTTCGATTGTTGCTATTTCTGCCCAGTATTCCCAGCACGTGGAATCTGGGGATCTAAATTCAGGTCCCTTTGCTTGCGAGGCAGAGATTTAACCCCCGAGCCATCTCCCCAGCCCAGGTAATGTTCTGGGGCTTTGGCTTCAGAAGGGATTGAAAATGTGCTGCGGCGTGATAGAGAACAGAGTCAAAGCTTTGCTTTCTTTGTAGCGATGTCTCTTCAGGTGAGCTTGGGTGATCTCTGAAGTCAAATCCATTTCCATCAGCAAATCCAGCTTTTAATCTAGTTATAATTTCTTCTGTTTGCTTTTTATTGTACCAGCTTCTTGTGTGCACCATGGATGTCCGTAGGTCATGCCTTTGGACATACATTTCCCAGGAATGGCTAGAACTTGACATTGTGCAGCTATTTCCTCCAAATTGGAACATCTCCTTCTAGTCGGACAGAGCAAGTTCATAGGTCTCAGGAAGTAAATGAAGCACGGAAGACTCAGGAAGTACCTAAAATTTACAGGATTTCAAGGTCTCCTCACAAGGCTGTATAAACAGTAATTTTTTTCTGGAGTAAGGAGGTGGTCTACAGAGTGTTCAGGGGGCTCCAGGGATGTGGTTATATGGTGGTCCTCTTGCCAGAGTATGGCTACCTTTGAGCCACCCATGTTCCTTCACTAGCCCCTCCCCCATACTCCTCTAAGTAACCCAACAAACTCACTGGTTCACTCAGCTGAACTTGAGTTGACTTGTTCCCTTGGTCTGTCCTCAGTGTCTCTCCCCAGGAAATGTCACAGCCCGGGTGGATGTGGTCGGGTAGTCTGCGCCCGGCGTTCCTTAGCTTAAGGCTTCGTAGCTGGTTATTGGCAAGATCTTCTTTCTGAAGTCTAGCAAAGCTGAGCATAGAACTCCAACGCTACTTCTGAACCCACAGACTGGCTGGGTTCCCTTTCACGCTCAGCTCCCACGATGACATGCAGAGAAAGCACCCCAAAGCCTCCTCAACCCCCTCCCAAGACACACCTTGCTCTGGGGATGATGTTAGCATTTATCTGTGGACAGACAATCTGGAAGTTAGACTTTTTTTTTTTTTGCTGGTGTGTACGTGTATGTGTGTGTGTGTGTGTGTGTGTGTGTGTGTGTGTGTGTGTGTGAGAGAGAGAGAGAGAGAGAGAGAGAGAGAGAGAGAGAGAGAGGGCTTTGTGTGTGTCTGTGGCAGCCCAAGGGTGACTTTGGGAATCATCCTGGATTACTCTGCTTCCTTTTTGCTTTGCTCTGGGGTTTCCCAGGCTGCGATTTCCCCGGCCAGAAGTACAGGCTGCTGCCATTTCCATCTGGCATTTTTGCGTGGGATGTGAGATGGGAACTCAGGTCCTTCTGTTTGTGAGGCGGAGGCTTAACCCCTGAGCCATCTCTCCAGCCTCTGGAAATTAGACTTTTCGATTGGGCAAATCTCTGGTGGTCGTTAGCATCCTTGCTCCGATTTCTGTTTGGGGAAAGCAGAAGCTTAGTGGTCAGGGTTTGTGTTTCCGGATGAGCAGCAGGGATGAGAAGATTCTTTCATTCTCATCTCCATTGATTTGAATCACATTTCTCTTGCGGCCGTGGGACAACATGCATGAGGACAGTTTAGGGGAGAATGGGGTGGGGGGGATTTATCTGACTTACAGTCCCAGAGGGGTCTAGTCCACTGTGATGGAAGTCACATAGCAGAAGGTATAAGGCAGAATCCACAGGTTGGTTCAAGTCACTGCAGCCATCTTGAAGGGTGGGAGGGAGGGAGATAGAGAGAGAGAGAGAGATAGAGATAGAGATGGAGATAGAGAGAGAGAGAGAGAGAGAGAGAGAAAGAGAGAGAGAGAGAGAGAGAGAGAGAGAGAGAGAAGAATCAGGGCCAGGCTGCCAAACCTTAAGGATCCCTCCCTCCAACCCCCCACTCCTCCACCCCCACCCCCGACATCCCCTTCCTCCAACAAGTCTCCATCACCTTCCCAAACATTAGCAGCAGCTGAGGATACAAACATATGAGCCCCATGATAAGGGGGAGATGGGGGGAGGCAGCTCATATTCACTACAGGCTAAGCAGGCTGACATCACACTTAGAATTGTTCTTTAGCAGGAAGTGCCAATCAAGAGGAAAATATGTGCTTTATTTATTATTTTTTTTTGAGACAGGGCTCGTTCCATAGATTCATTACGCAGCCCAGGGTGACCTTGAACTCCCACAATTCTCCTGCCTCGGCCTCCTGGCTGCTGGGATTATAGCAGGAGCCACTAAGCTTTGGAAATTTTTCTCTTAGAAAAGAGTAAATGGATGGGTATCTCCAGCCAGGGCCAAACCTTGGATTCTCCAGACAGCGAAGTCCAATTATCCTACAATGACTTTGAACAGCAGGATGAAGCTCAATCATCTCCTCCCCCAACCCCTAAGCCCACAACCTCCTTGAAAACCTGAGTCCCTGTCATGCTTGGCAAACTTTTCCACAAATACAAGCTTGCTGGAAATAGAATGGTACTGTCAGGCCGCCTGGCACGGGCCCAGCTGAGATGCCACTGGGAACAAACGGCCTTTCAGTGGGATGCTCAACACCTGGTCTAGGATCTAAAACGTCTAGGAAATGACAGGGCTGTTATCCATGCGAGTGCCGGGCGTGCAGCCGCTGGGGGCGCGGAGTAGGGAGCCAAGCCATATTGAATAAAGTATCTTTTGAAAACTTACAGCTTTTTCTAAAACATTTTATTTATTTGTGTGTGTGTGTGGGGAAGAACACAGGTGTACACATGCATGGGTGGAAGTTAGAGGACATCTTTCTGCAGCCTCTTTTCTTCCACCGCTTGGGCTTCTGGGCATCAAACTCAGGTTTCAGATTGACAAGCAGGCGCCTGACTCTCTGAGCCACCTCTGGCTTTGGCTTTGTTAGAATGACCTATTTTTCTATTGATTTTTCCAGGTTTATAAATTCTTACTAAAACATCTTCTTCGTAGGCTGGGTAGATGACTCAGCAGGTAAAGTACTTGCCTTACAAGCAAAAAGACCTCAGTGGTGGGCTCCCCCTCCCCCCATATCCCATGTAAAATGCCAGGTGGGTGTGGCAGCCTGCCTGTAATTCCATTTGGAAGACAGAGCCTGGGATACCCCCGGGCAAGCTGGCATGCCAGACTAGCTCCACCAGCAAGCACTGGGTTTAATTAGAGGCCCAGACTCAAACAGTAAGGTGGAAGAGCGATCGCAGTTGACTCCTGATGTCAGCCTCACATCGAATGCAAGTGCACCCCCAAGCACACGCGCCCATGGACATAAAACATAAGCACACACACACATGCACCTTATACTTACACATCAAAAATACAAAAATATTCTAAGGAAAACTGCAAATGCACATGCATGTATATACACAGAACACAGAATTTATTTATTCCAGAATGATCATTATCATAAAGACTAGTAAACAAGTTTTCACGTGAGCTTCTAAACACAAAACTGGTGACATTTGACTATTGTGAGAAAGGACAGGGATCTTCTAGGCCTCTATTCAGAGAGCACATTTGCCTTTCCTATCACAGCCAGCGTCCGAGGCCAGCCATGAATTTGTGAAAGGGTTTGTAGCTTTCAAGCGTTCCTCAAGCTAACTTTTAGCCCAGAAAACTGCCTGCCTTGCCGTCTGAGCATAGGGGCTCTTACTGGACTCCTCTAGACTCGCCAATTGTCCCCCCACCGAAAGGTTCTTGGTTCTTGAAGACCACGTGAGGCCAGCTGAAGGATAAGATCCTTCAAGATCAGGAAGTGACGTGTGTATCTCAATCCCAGTGATACACACGGTGAAAAATGAAGGAATGGAACGGATAGCAGTCCTTCTCCTGTTAACGTAAATGGTAACCCAGTGGCAGGACGTTTCTTCCCAGCCCCGGATGTGATTGAACTGACCTAATGTCTTATGCTTAAGAACAAGGTACACGGCGGCCACCAAGGATGACCAGCTTGGTCCTTGGAAACTTCAGACAAAGGGATGCTTGATGTCTGGGATTAATGATCATTTTGATGAGGAGAAATTGGATGGTTGCCGTGAAACGACTTGGAAGCAGCTTCCTGCTGAGGTTAATTTCTGAGTTGTCCTAATGTCCCTTGTTTGGCCTCTGAGATTCCTGTCACCCTGCACTACTTATTTCCTGCATTAAATTCCCTCAATTTGAAATGCTTGGAGTATTTCCTTCCGTGGTTATAGCAACGGATTATAGCAACAGAACATAGTTACAGGGACAGAGGACATAGTTATAGGAAGCAGGTACAGTGCTAAGGAAAGTCCTTTAAGGTGGGATTCAAGGACCAAGTTATCATCCCTCTGAGCACAATTTCAGGGGTGTCATGCCTAAGAGGTTCAAGGCCGGATGCCAACATACCTGGCAGATAGAACCTTGGCAGATCAGCTGGGCTGTGGCCACTCAGAATGAACGAGTCTGGTTTGCACTGGTGTGTGTGTGTGTAATCACGTGACACTTCAGGGTAACGCGACATAAACAGAGGTGACACGTGGCGCTTCCTAGAACCACCCTTGAAGGAAGGGGTTGGCCCTTCCCTCCCTTTGCCTCCTATCTGGAATGTAGATTTGAAGACTGGAACTCAGAGCGTGGCCTTCAGGAATCTTAAGATCTTTGAGGATCCTTGGTCTCGATAAAGGGTCTTCTCACTGATGGAGGCTGGAGACCCCTGCCCAGGGTCTCTGTTCATTATCTTGTCCTCGTGGCAGAAGCGATCCAGGGAGCCAGGAGTTTTGCTGTATGTAAGGCTTGATTCTGCTGGATCCTGAAGCATCCAGATCTGTCCCCCCTTCTCTTAGCTTCGTTGCACTTGATGCTAAATAATGCACTTGCATAGATTTAAAGACCAGTGTACCAGAAGAGAGGAGTCTTCTGGTTCTCCGTACAGTGCACATTCCCACGTCAATGACAGGGTTAATCTTGATGGTCCACTTGATGAGATTTAGAATCGCCATGGCAACAATTCTTCCCATTCGTCTGTGAAGGATTGTTTCGATTAGCATTGAGCTTGGGAAGATTCACCCAAAACGTGCGGGGCTGAACCCGTCCCATGGGCTGGGGTCCTGGACGGAGCAGTAAGGACAACGTGAGCGGAGCCCCAGCGTGCATCTCTCGCAGCTTCCTGGCTGCAGCCATGATTGTGTTGCCGCAGCTGCTTCTCACCCTGACGGGCTGAACCCTCAAGCTGCCAGCTAAGACAAACCCTTCCCCCATGAAGTTGCTTTATTATTTTATCGTAGCCATGAGGAGAATAATTCCTGCAGGCAGGGGTGAGGTATGTGCAGGATCGTTCTGTAGGATCCTGACTTCATTTCTCTGGTGGCCACGTCTCCATTGCTCAGTGGGGCGAAGCTTTCCAGAAAGCACATCTCCCCTGTCTGGCTGAGACGGCCCTCGGCTGCTTGGGCTAAGGTGGTAGAGATGGTGGGTGGTCTACCGGCTCGGCATCTGCGCAGCCCCGGAATCCTCCTCTTTGCAGACTCTCCTCTGCCCTTAAAGTCATCGGCACCCCCAGATCTGGTCTGTGGCCCAGGTTCACCTCCCTCTCACTGGATCTGCAGCTGTGACTAGCTTTGCCTGGCCCCCTAAGCCGGTCAGCAGGCATGGGGGTCGCCCTTTTGATTGCATGGAAACCCATGTGCTCTTCTGTCTTGCTTGAGTAATCTCCATCTCCGTGCTCTCTTTCCATTGAAAGCACACCTTAGTGAGGGGCTTCAGTGGTTGGATTCAGGCTGCTGTGGTTCTGGCTCAGCCTTTTCCAACACACACACACACACACACACACACACACACATATTATGTTTTTCCTATTTATTATTCTGAGAGTCTGAGGTGAATGACAGAAAAGACATGAGGATAAAAATTTTACCTTCAAACCCAACCCTGGAGAGAATGGAAAAGGCAATATTGGGGGGTGAGGTTGAGAAGCCCCCTCATTCCCACAACGCTCCCTGTCTGCCTCAGCACCTTTTTCTGGGACTGAAGTAGGTGCCAAGGTTCATGGTGGGTCCTTTTCCAGGGCCAGGAACCCAGCTAGATTTGCTCTTTCCAAGTCCATGGGAATGGGAGAGGAGAAAGAGAGAGAGCGACAGACAGACAGACAGAGATAGAGAGACAGAGACAGAGAGAAGAGAAAGAGAGACAGAGAGACACAGAGACAGAGACAGAAAGAGAGAAGAGAGAGAGAGACATACAGAGAGACAGAGAGAGAGGCAGAGAGACAGAGAGACTTTGACTATGCCTGGATCTAATGCTCAAACTTCAATTTTTCTTGAAAATGTGGTCTAAATTCCAACCTGATTGACGTGTGAATTCCCACTGCTCTCCTTCCTAGCCTGGAAACTGTCTGTCCCATCTTCTCTCCCTCTCCTGCAGATGGTGGGGACGGAATTTCACACAGTGCCCAAGCCAAATGCTCCCACTTAACACGCCCCCTTCCCCTCCCCCTGCCCTAGTTCATCTCTATGTCCAAAGTGTTATTCTAAGGCTAGCCACCAGGGGTGCAGGATGTAATGGCAGTAGAGTCTTAAAAGACGCATTTGGTAACTTTTCAATGGGCAAAGTGGTTCTTTCCTTGCGATTTTAAGGAAAAACTTTTTTTTTCTTCAGGAAAGAACTTTGTGCTTCAACTTTGTGTGTGTATGTGTGTGTGGGGGGGAGGGAAGAGAGAAAGAGAGACAGAGGGTACCGCATATCCCTGTGGAGGACCAGGAGTTTGGGAATCATCTCTGATTCCACAGAGCTTGGATATGAATCTTCAGCTCACATAAATAGGAGTTGGCACGCTTCCTGCTGAAAGCCACATTTATTCTGACCCCCTAAGAAGTCTCATTCTCTCAGCCCCAGGATCCCGAAGCCATGTCTGAGGGTTAGTGGTAAGCCTGGTAGTTACCTTTTAATTGCCCCAACTATCCCAAGAACGCTCTCTTTAGAGAACTACAGTATGAAGGGATCCAAATTTAGCACCTCTGAATTACCAGTGCCAAACAGCAAATCCGACCTACACCTGGCAGGAGAAAGATTCTTTTCTTTTTCAGAAACTGAATTGAATTTGGCTCTTGCAGTCTGCAAAACTCCTACATATAAAACTTCAGGAGAGGTAAACAAGTGTCTGTAGCTGATTTGCTTAGTGGAATTATTCGTTTTCTTTAAAAAATTGCTGTTTTATTTTATATTTACACATATACAATAAGGGTTAGATAACTTTGAATCAAATTCTATTTTTTTATGAAAAAGGAGTTTATTTAGTGTTTGAGGTTTAGCGGCCAAGAGAGCAAAAGTTTAACCTTAAGGTAGGAGACTAACATGTATTCTTAAAAAAAAGTATTAAAAGGGCTGGAGAGGTGGCCTGAGTTCGGATCCCAGATCCCACGTATAGACGCCAGGAGTAAGCGGGGGTGGCCTGCGCTTCTGGTCCTGGTAGGGCAGAGCCTGTGAACCCCGGGGCAGAAGGATGTGGAGGCGTCCATGGTGGTTCGCGAATTAGTCCGTGGTTCTACATACACAGACACACACACACACGTGTGCGTGCACATACACATGCACATGCACACAGTTGAATAAATAATAATAATAAAAAATTTTTTTAAAGTATTAAAGTAGCATCCTATGTATTCATTGGAGAGATACTCAGCACATATTAAAACTTAAAAAGTTGCAAAAATTGCTATTTTAAGTTTACACTCATATGTAAAAGAAATATATATAATGAGTAAAAATATATTGAGTATATATATATGAGTGATTTCTTAAAGTGATATTTTGGATATAATTATTCAGTAATGACTTTCTCAGACAAGTGATTCTTTTTTTAAATTTTTTAAAGAAGATTCATCCTTTAATTAATGATGTAGGGGAGGTTTAAAACCTTTCTCTTTTACATTCAGAGCTAAATGAAAATGGCTTAATTCATATTTCCGAACATTAGAAATTGAATTTCTCAAAGGCAGCTGTGTGATACTACTTGGAAAACGATTTTTGCCAAGGCTCACTGTGCATCTGTTGTGCTTTGAGCATGACCTGCCCCCACAGGCTGTGTTAACACTTGGTTCCGGGCTGTGGTGCTGTTTGAGAAGGCTGTGGAACCTTTGGGAGGTGGAGCCTCCCGGGAGGGAGTATTCACCGTGGGGGCGGGGCTTGAGGCTTTGCAGCTGGCGCCACTTCCTGTTTTCTCTCTGCTTCCCGAGTGTGGACGCCACGTGATGAGTCACTTCCTGTTCCTGTGTGTGCAGGCTGCCTATTCTGGACATGAACTTGCAAGTCAGAATTCACTCTTCCTCCCTTGAATTACTCCTCCACGGCGTTTTGTTGCAGCCACGAGAAAAGTTAACGATTGTGAAACAACATTTTAAGCATGAAGTTACATCACACAGCTAAAGTATCTGTTATAATACATCTTAAGTTTGAGGCTGCACCTGCGTGCATCTATGTGGCCAGCAGCAAAAGTGACTATTGGGATGCGACTCTTAGGCATGAGATTGCACACACATGTGCAGCTATGTGACCATCAGCGAGGTCATGGTACAGAACATCTTCAAGACCCCCAGAGACATCATCATGCCCTTACAGAGTAGACTCCTCCTCCTCATTTCTCCAGCATCCCGATCTTCATAACCATGTGATTTTTCACAAAATAGGATCATTTAAGATGTGCTGTTTTGTGCTGGTTTCTGAGACTCGGTGACATGGGTCCCTGCAGCAGTGCTTCATCTGTCCTTGTCCCACCAGTAGCATTTTGTTGAAGGAATACACTGCATCGAAATCATCCATCTATTTATTGTTTTTTGGTGGTTGCAAGCATCCATTTCTCTTAGATTCTTCCCTGGTGGGAAAACGGATGAGCCGCGTGATAGGCAGATGTTTAGCTTTGCTGGATAACGGCCGTTGGTTTCCCAACTCAGTCACACTGGTCAACTGCAGGAGGCAATGTGAGTTCTAGTCATCCCTTACCCTGCCCACCTCCCTATCCCCCCTAACCCAGCACCTACTGACTATATCTGGTCTCTAGCTGGTTATATTCAGTCTCTGGCATCTCCGTTGTTCTGGTTAGTTTAGTGCTCCCGTACGATTTTACTCTGTATTTCTGTGTCTCTTTTCTTTTCTTTCCTTTTCTTCTCTTCTCATGTGTGTGTGTGTGGGGGGGGCTGTGTGTAGAAGGGGGCACTGTGTATTTGGAAGGTCAAAGGGTTATATTGGGAATCATCCTGGATTGCTCTACCTCAGTGTTTTACTCTGGGATTTCCCAGGCTCCATATTCCAGGGTCAGAATTGCAGCCCACCATCAAATCCACTCCATTTTTACATGGGATTTGAAGATCTGCACTCAGGTCCTTTTACTTATGAGGCAGAGGCTTCTCCTGAATCATCTCTTTAGCCCTTGTGCCTCTTTTTGAATGTTGAAGTGGGGACTAAGAAATAAGTCTTTTTAAAAGATTTTTATAGAGCTTTTAAAAATTTTTATTGATTTGTATATGTGTGTGTGTATGTCAGAGGATACGGTATGTCCCTGTAGTGGACCAGGGGTGACTTTAGGAATCATCCTGGATTATTCTACCTCCTTTTTTTTTCTAGGGGAGAAAGGGAGATTTATTCAGCTTACGGTTCCAGAGGGAAGGTACAGTCTCTCAAAGCAGAGGCGGCATGGCTGGCTGGCCAAAGCTGGAAGAGGCTAGGTCACTGCAGACATCTTGGAAGCTGAGAGCTACAGACTTCTAGTTCTACCTCCTTTTTGCTTTGCTCTGGGATTTCCTAGGCTCCACTCATCAAGGCCAGAAGTACAGGCCACTGCCATTTCCACCTGACATTTTAACGTAGAACCTGGGATCTGAACTCAGGACCTTCTGCTTGTGAGACAGAGGCTTAACCCCTGAGCCATCTCTCCAGCCCAAGAATTAAGTCTTCCTGAGGTTCAGTGTTAAAATTTTAAAAATAGATAATATGAGAAATCAAAGTATAAATTTCCACGTTCCACCTCATGGGACTTCTGGAAGACTCTACCATCGACTGCCCAGAATTCCTACAGGTGGGCTGAGAAGATGGCTCAGGGGTTAAAGCTGCTGCCCTGCCAGCCAAAGGATTTGAGTTCAGATCCCTGCACCCCACATGAAATGCTGGGCGATGGTACCCTTTGGTCTGATTCTCTCGGGAGTCTATGCTGGGACATTCGGCCTCTAGATCCTGAGTTATCTCAGGTGTGCTTAATCGCCCACGATTCCAGAAATTTACATTCTTTTTATTCTCCATGGCGGGAAAGCCAGCATGTTACCTCTGAGGCAGCTGAGACTTCACATCTATCGAGGATCAGTGATACATGACTGGTGATGACGTAGGGAGACGTTAGAGCAACCAGCTGCCCGGGTCCACGGGCTCCTGCCACAAGTTGGAGAAGCAGAGAAACCCTGGTGGGGACAGTGACCTTGCTAACACCCATCATCATCCTCTATCACCTCCCTGGTCTCCTGATGCCTTGTCTTTGTGGTTCTTTGGCCCAGGTGAATTATGGAAGAAGCTGTTCTGTGATTATGATCAAGGCTGGACATATTTAGGATGGAGAAGCAGCTACAATGAAGAACACAGTGGCCTCCAGTTATTCTGTGTCCCAGAGTGGTTGTTTCTTTTCGCTAGTTACAGAGGTGGGGAATGTGAACCACGGTCAACTCAAGGCAGGACAAGAATCTGCAGTTATCAAATCTCAGACACACATGTAAGTGGTGTGTGTGTGTTTGTGTTAGGTGAATGAATCTATATGTATGCGCATGTGATGTCAGACGTGTGCAGCAAGCGCTTTACCCATGGAGTCTCCCCCAGGCCCCGAGCAGCTCATTTTTATGCAAATTAAAGTTTGACGGCCACTCAGATATAAGGAAAGGTTGGGGGGGGAAGGAAGTGAAGCCGGACATGGAAGGAGGGACCTGGGATGGTTTGGCAAGGAGGTAACTTCAAGTTAGTGCCTGTAGCATGTCCCCCACTTCCCTCCCTGAACCTTAGTTCTCCACCAGTGTCAGCTGCCATGCAGACAACCCCCCACCCCCCCGCCCCTCACCCCCCACCATGCACACTTTGCTTCTCCCTGCTCCGGCCACAGAGCTGCAAGAGCGATGTGGTTTGCAGCCCTTGGAGATGAGTTTGCATCAGTATCTGTCCGTTTGTCTCTGGATACCACCTGGGCGGCCTCGCCTGGGTCAGATGCTCACGCTGTGCCTCCTAATCATCTCTTGCACCTGTGCGCACGCAGCTCACACCTGCTCTGGAGGTGCAAGCCGGTGCTGAGCCTCCCACCACACCTGGTTGCCTCTTTGACCATGTTGGCTTCTTTTGTCAATTTTATTTATTTGCTTTTGGTGTTTGTGTGTGTGTGTGTGTGTGTGTGTGTGTGTGTGTGTGTGTGTGTGCACTGTGGGTCCCTATGGAAACCCAAGGGAGACTTTAGGAATCATCCTGGATTGTTTCTACTTCCTTTTTGCTTTGCTCTGGAATATTCTCAAGCCCCACCTTCCAGAACCGGAAGTGCAGACTGCCACCATTTCTGCTTGGTGTTTTTAAGTGGGCTCCAAACTCAGACCCTTCTGCTTGCAAGGCAGACTCTTAACCCCTGAGCCATCTCTCCGTCCATGTTTTTGGAAGCGTGGCTTACCAGGAGGTCAAGCTGAGAGATCTGATCTCCATTCCCCTTTACCCGCTCCGTCACCACAGCCCCACGCGGGGACCACAGCTTGGCCGGTGAGTGTAGCAGTTAGCTTGCATCGTGCTGATACATTAACAGCAACACAGCTTAAAGGAACAAGGGATTATTTAATTTAGGCTTACGATAGCCTGGTTACAGTTCCTGAGCCCACACCAACACCGAGGGCTGAGGAACGGGTCATACCAGCCACAGGACAGCTGAGAGAGGGACGATCCTCTCTTGCCAGACCAGCATGTCTGGCTAATATACCAAAGGATGCCAACTTCCCTTCCCAGCTTATTCACCTGCCCAGGGACTAGTGGAACCATGGGCTGGGCCTTCCCCATCAATCAGACAATCTCCGGCAGGCCTGCTCAGGGCTTAATTCAACTACTGATTCTCTACAAATGTGTCCAGAGTTTGAATTCTGTCAACCATCACATTGACGCCTGTGTCCACCTACCTGTGATAATGAGCCTCGTTCTGACTTTGGTGCGGCGCAGTGAAGCCACTCAGGAGTCTAGAAGACCTTTTCCTGGTGAAGAACAGAGGGGATCTCAGACCCCACTGGGAAGATCTTAGAGCTGGGACTTGAGCTAGAGGCACAAGAGGGGAGTCTGGTTCCTGGGCCAGAGAAGCCAGACATGGGGGCTGGGGGGATGGAGACCTTGGCCCCCATTCCAAGGTTTCCCTCCTGTTATGGTTGCATTTTAGTGTCAACTTAAAGGTTGCAGACTGTTTGGGGCACAGCTGGGGAAAGTTAATGGTTGGAAAGGCCCCTGAGCAAGTCTGCAGGTACTTGATTAATGGATGTGGAGAACCCCGCCCATAGTGGGTGGTGCTTTCCAGTGGTGGACGGATAATAGGAGATGCAAGGAGGAGGGACTTGCTCTTCTCTTATCCTGTGTCCACTTGCTGAGCGCTGTTGACTTCTTAGAGCATCGCCATCTTCTTAGTTGCTGCTGCCTCCATCCTTGGCTGACGCGGAGCTCCCTCCTTTCCACCTGCCGCTGTTCCCGCCGCCTTTGCAGCCTGGTCTCTGGGCCTTGCTGCTGTCGCTGTTCATTGCTGACATCGGAGCCCAGCGTCTTTGACTCTCCATTAGGTGGAGGTTCGAGACCTTCTTGGGATCTTTCCGCTTTATGTGAAATTTCGGTCAAGAACAAAGCAGCTACAGGCGGCTACTTTGAAGGACACTTTTTATTGTGAGTTAATTTAATAAACTCAGTATCTATCTATCTATCTATCTATCTATCTATCTATCTATCTATCTATCTATCTATCTATCTCTTACATTCTAGAGATTCTGTTCCTTAGAGAACCCTAACTAATACATCTCCCCTTTGTGTGGCCTCCTTTCCGAGGGAAGAGGGGTGTGCTTTGCACCCCGTTCTATCTTTTGCACATGTTCTGAGCTGGCTGGCATTCTGCTAGAGTGCTTGTCCCGGCCACAGGAGACCCGGGTCTGGGTCAACCCTCTCGGGAACAGGGCCATGCTCTTTGGCAGCGCTTACTTTCAAGCTCTTAAGAGATGGTTTTGCTCTCTAAAGACAGGGTTCATGCCTTTCCCCACCCGCCTGGGATGCGCGCAGTTTAGCTGGGACTCACGGCAACCTAGGTAAAGCTCTGCCCCTGTCCACCCCCAAACCCCAGGCAGCCCACTGGTCCCAGCTCCTCCCACCAGCCAGCTGGAGCAGGAGCTGCTCCAGGCCAAATAATTCAGTTCAGTGAAAAACTCACAGAAAATGGAAGAAGGTCTTAAGAGTTAAAACGACAATGCCCAAGTCAAAGTGCAAATCCATGAGAAACAACACCCAAGTAAATAAATCTCCCACTGAAGGAATTAATCCCATAATGATAGACTCCAACCAGAACAAACCCATGGGAAATAGCCAAGTAAGCCTGACTCAGGATAACGACTTTCAAAACATGATCATTACCACGTTCAATACTATGAAAGAGGAAATCTGGGAGGAATTAAATAACCGCATCAATCACTTTGAAGAGGAACACAACAGACACTTGGAGGAGTTGAGAAAAACAGTGCAAGAAATAAAGACAGGGGTCATGAAAGATGGACGGATGCAGGGAGACGACAACCCAGAGCAAAACCCACAGTCCTTCATGCCTGGGCTTGACTTTGCTCTCTTGTACTCCCTCCCATGACTCCATCCTTAACTCGCTTCAACACCTCCTGTTTTGAGAGCTGGGATGGACCAGGTGTTTGAGATGGAGTCTCTTGGTCCCACGAACTCTGAGCCAATCCAGGGTCTACGGTGTGGTTCGATGAAGTGAGTTCACTCTTGTTAGTCTCCCCTCTTGCCCACATTTGCTTACAGACATTTCAAATCTCGTTGGCTAATGATTCCGAAGCAGACAATTTCACCCAGCAAACTAATTTCCAGCTCCATCCATTTGCCTGCAAATGTTATGATTTCCCTCTTCTTTGTGGCTGAAGTCCAGAGGTGTATGGAGAGGGGAGGAGGGGGTGGGGAGACACCTGTAAAAAACAAGCAAGGTAAAGGAAGGTGTTACTTCCTCTCTAGTTAAAATACGTATTTAAAAAAAGGAGGCTGGGGCCAGGGAGGTGCTCAGAGGTTACAGGTAAAGGATCCCAGTTTGGATCCCCAGATCATGCATAAAAATTCTGGGCAGGTGTGGTGGTTCATCTGTAAGGTCAGTGCTGGAAGACAGAGCCTGGGAATTCAGGGCAAGCTTGCTAGCCAGACAGGTCCTCATGGAAGGCTCTGGGTTTAATTAGTGTCCCAGGTTCACAACGATAAGGTAGAAAAGTGACTGAGGATTCCAATGTCAGTCTTGGGCCTCTCTACACACAAGCAAATGTACACATACATATTCATACACACACACACACACACACACGCATACACACACACTAATTGAACTCTGAAGCATTTGCTTTTATTTGGCAAGGAGCGTGCTTGGACGGCTTTGCAGGGAAGCTCACCTGGCCCTGCAAGTGGAGACCCATCCAACGAGTCAGGCGGTGTCCTGCAGTCCTCCTGGTCACCCAGAGGTGGAGGACGTCATGACAGCAGATGGCCGATCCAGCTCCGGCGGTGCACGGATTGGTTAGGCAGACATGGATAACGGTTGGCAGGACCTTTGCCTTTGACCAGTGTTGGTTGGTGTTACTTTAATGCTGTGTTGCTGCTTGGTATTGGCAGTGCTGGGAATGGAACGCAGGGCATTCTCGTGGGAAAAAGCCACATCCCCAGCTCTTGTTTATTTTATTTTATTTTTCTAACATGATGTGTAGCGAGATGCAGGTGTCAACTTGACAACTGAAGGCTGAGGCTTTGGCACATCTGTGAAGAATTGGCACTTGAGGCCCTGAGCAAGCCCGTGGGAGATGATCTCACTGGTGTGGAAGGACCCGTGGGAGATGATCTCACTAATGTGGAAGGACCCGTGGGAGATGATCTCACTAATGTGGAAGGACCCGTGGGAGATGATCTCACTAATGTGGAAGGACCCGTGGGAGATGATCTCACTAATGTGGAAGGACCTGTGGGAGATGATCTCACTAATGTGGAAGGACCCATGGGAGATGATCTCACTAATGTGGAAGGACCCGTGGGAGATGATCTCAGTGAAGTGGAAGGACCCGTGGGAGATGATCTCACTAATGTGGAAGGACCCGTGGGAGATGATCTCAGTGAAGTGGAAGGACCTGTGGGAGATGATCTCACTAACGTGGAAGGACCCATGGGAGATGATCTCACTAACGTGGAAGGACCCGTGGGAGATGATCTCACTAATGTGGAAGGACCCGTGGGAGATGATCTCAGTGAAGTGGAAGGACCCGTGGGAGATGATCTCACTAATGTGGAAGGACCCGTGGGAGATGATCTCAGTGAAGTGGAAGGACCCGTGGGAGATGATCTCAGTGAAGTGGAAGGACCCGTGGGAGATGATCTCAGTGAAGTGGAAGGACCCGTGGGAGATGATCTCACTAACGTGGAAGGACCCATGGGAGATGATCTCACTAACGTGGAAGGACCCGTGGGAGATGATCTCACTAATGTGGAAGGACCCGTGGGAGATGATCTCACTAATGTGGAAGGACCCATGGGAGATGATCTCACTAACGTGGAAGGACCCATGGGAGATGATCTCACTAACGTGGAAGGACCTGTGGGAGATGATCTCACTGGTGTGGAAGGACCCATGGGAGATGATCTCACTGATGTGGAGGGACCCGTGGGAGATGATCTCACTGATGTGGAAGGACCCATGGGAGATGATCTCACTGAAGTGGAAGGACCCGTGGGAGATGATCTCACTGATGTGGAGGGACTCGTGGGAGATGATCTCACTGATGTGGAAGGACCCGTGGGAGATGATCTCACTGAAGTGGAAGGACCCGCCCACAGTGGGTGGGACCATTCCTTGGGCAGGTGCATAAGATGGAGAAAGCTGGGCTCAGTAGTGTGTCAGACTTTCGTCAGACACGCAGACTGGCAAGTGGGAGGGCGTGCCCGTCTGTCAGCAGTCCCGCGGATGTGGCATGGCCAGTCGCCTCAGCTCCTGAGGTTGCTATGCCCTCGCCCGCCAGGAGGACCTAGGAGCGATAACCAGAGCTGTGAGCAAGAAGGAAAGCCCCTCGCTCTCTAAGCAGTGTGGTCATCTATTTTCAGCAACATGTTCTCACTAAGGCTGCTGGAATGTTCTGGTCTGTGCCGTGCAGCCTAGGCTGGCCTTCATCTGCCTCCCTCCTCCTGCCTCTTCTCTCCTTCCAGATGTGTTCCTCCACACCTGGCTAACGCTGTACTTTTGAAAGTCACGAAACAAAGCTCCTTCGCGTATTCTGGCGACAACCTGCAATAAAACTTAATTCCTTATTTTGATTGGCAAGTGAAATTGGATACGTCGAAGGAACACGATGTGGCGTTTCGATGCATGCATCTGTTGGAGAATGATTAGCACATTCATCTCAATGTTGCTTCCTTGTCTCGAGACAGCTGAGGTCCTCTTAGTTGGTTGAAGTACACATTATTATTAATGATGGTGTCATGCTGTACAGGTTACTAGAACCTAGTCTTACTACCCGAGTAAAGTTCAGCATCCCGGGGCAGCATCTCCCTGTTTCCCATCCGCTCCCCACACCTGTCTGCTGGTATCTACCCGTTAGGTCTCACTTCTGTGAAATCAACCTTTGGCTTCCTTGCTGGATGTCTGTGTCTTAGCGCCTAGTGTGGTGGTACAGTGCCCCCAGGCTCATACACGCTGCCACAGATGGCAGAATGTTCTCACTGTTTCTAGACAGAGTAATACACTAGTGCAAGGTCATGCTACATTGAACAATCTGTTCATCCCTCCACAGGCACTTTGGTTTCTGCTAAACTTGGCTGTTGTGAAAAGGGGCTTCGGGGGACATAGGGGTGCAAATACCACTTTAATGAGATGATTTTGTTTCTTTGGATACATGCCCCAGAAAGGAATCGCTGGGTCATGAGGTAGGTGATTCTATTTTTAGTTTCTTGAAGAGAAGAGCTTCTATAGTGTATTTCGAAATGGCTACACTGATTTTTTCCATAGCCTAACAGTTATGGTTCATCTTTTAAAAAATAATGAAAGAGAGGAGAGAGAGAGAGAGAGAGAGAGAGAGAGAGAGAGAGCAAGAGAGAGAGAGAGAGAGCATTTGTGTGTCACACCACACGTATGGAGATCAGAGGGCAATTATGTGGGCTTCTGGGAATTGAACTCAGGTCACCAGGTTTCCAAGCAGGCATCTTAACCCACTGAGCCACCCTCCTGTGTTTGGTCTTTTTGGTTAATAGTCAGTCTAGAAGGTGTGAGTTGGAATCTCTCTGAGGTTTTGATTCATATGTCTCTGATGTTTAAAGATACCAAGGAAGTTTTCTTATTTGTCTTGGTTACTTTTGCCTTTTTAAAAGAGATATCTCACCAGGTTCCTTGCATGAATTTAAGGAATGTTATTTATTTTCCTGATATTGAGCAATGGAGGTTCTTGCATATTAAAAAAGTAGCTCCTTACGCAAGGTCTGATTTGCAAATATCTTTTCCCAATGTGATATGTTTCTTTTCACTGTTGTGTCATATAAGTGCTTAATAGTCAGTTTTTGCTCTTGTGACTGGTGCTTCTGGGGTCACACCCAAGGAATCGCTGACCAGAACATTCTCTGAGGTTTTCTCCATTGCTCTTGGGTCTCTGTGAGGAAATACTCTGCTCCAGCCACACCCGGCTAGTGTGGTCAATATTTGTATTTATAGATGGAATGTGCTGGAAGAGATCTTGAGAACGATCTATCTACTTTTACCTCTCTGTGCTTGGTCATGTGCTTCTTTGTCTAGATTTGGGAAATCACCTGCTGTAATGTCGTGGGACGCGTTTTCTGTGCTTGGGGTTTGGGGACCAACATTTAGGGTCCAAAGTGTTGCTTAGGTTCTCCCTTGATGGGTGACCATGGTGTGTCCTTGGCCTTTCTTTGGTTTTGGACATGTTGTCTTTTGCGTGGTCCACTCTCCTGTGGTCCACTCTCCCGTGGTCCATCCTCCTGGTGATTATTGGTGAAGCTTCCACTGTGTTTTCATTTTAGTTGACTCGCTGAGATTTTCATCTTCAACGCTTCTGTTGGTTTTCTTTGCCCCCAGTACTTTACGTCTTGCTTTCTTGTCCTTGCAGGTGGGATTTGCTTTTCTCTAGGTCCTCACCTGCCACATTTGGTCCCTTCATCTGCTTGTTTGTATCCTTGCTGGAGTCTTGGGTCTTTCTTTTCTTGCATGTGTGTGTGTGTGCACACGCGCGTGTACACACACGCGTGCATGCATGTGTTCACCAGAAGGCACTTGAGTGTGTGTGCCTGTGGAGGCCCAAGGGACATCAGGAATCATCCTGGATTGCTCTGTCTCCTTATGGCTTTGTTCTGGGATTTCCCAGACTCTGCCCTCCAGGGCCGGAATTACAGGCCACCACTTTACTGGGCATTTTTGTGTGGGATCTGGGATCCAAACTCTGCTTTGGATCTGCTTTGCAAAGACTTTAACCCCTGAGTCATCTCCCCTGCCCCAGGTATAGATTTAAGTTGATTAAAACGAGCCATGATACCACCAATGACCCCAGAAGAGAAGCAGAAAAAAAAAACCCAGCAACCAAATAACCAAAAATGCCTTAGTAGAGTGAGCTATGAAGCTGTCTAGGCTAACAGTAGTGATAAAAGTTGGAAAAAATACAAGGAGGACACAAGGAAAAGGCAAAAAGAAAGAAGAAGGGAGGTTAAATAAAACGAGAAATGATCAAAGAGAGGAAAAAATGTTAAGAAGACTCAAAGGAAAGTGCAACCAATTTAAGAAAAAAATTTCATATTAAAGGGAAAAGATAAAATGAAGAAAAGAAATTTCAAAACTTTATATTTTAAAAATAAAATGAAAAGCTGGAGAGATGGCTCAAGGGTTAAGACTCTTCCTCACAAGCAGAAGGACCTGAGTTCGGATCCCGGGTCCAATGTGAAAACACCAGGCAAAAACGGCGGCAGCCTCAGTGTTCTCCGTCTTGCTAGCGACCACTAGCGTGGCGGAAAGGAAGGGCTGGACTTCAGCTGCCCACTGACCTGTGGCTCGGGCTTTTCACGCACAGTTGCCCTGTCCGGATCCTGTAGGAAGCTTCATGCTGCTTGGAATCCCACCGCACACACATCCCTCCCTCCCTCCACCCCCAGCTCAGTTGTATACCCAGCTCCATGTCGCATGTGACGCATGACCGAGGTGGCGTGACTGTGCTGTTGGCCTTTGGTCTTCACGCTGCGTTCATTCGCCTGCAGAGGGATTGGCTACCGACCCTTCTAGAGTGGCTCCTGTGTTTCTAGCTCTAGGGGAGAGAAAGGCTTCATCGCTGGGCATCTATTCTCTAGGTTCAACTCAAGTAGACTCAGATCACCAAGCAAACCAATTGACATTTGCATATCCCACCCACTTCCATGTTTTCATTATCTTGGCAAAAGTAATTTCTCAGAGAAGCCATTTACTGATGAATTCTGCTTATTATCCATGAAGCTCATCCATGCAAGTGTCTCTTCAATGACCTCAAACTTTGTTTTCTTCAAGATTGAATGTAAAATGTAATTAAAATGCACGAGGCAATAAAATCAAGTTCTAATCCCTTTATGGAGTCAATGAAACGAAGCTGAATGAGTCGTAGTAGAATCTTAATGGAACCATCCGATCTTTTTTTAAATGTCGTCTTCCCCAAAATAAATTGCCGAGATAGCACTCCTTCTTTATAGGAAGTAGAATTTTCCAATGAAATTGTCCAGAGTCAATAATAAATTAATCAACTAGAGGAAACATTGCATCAGCAAAATTAATGTCTGGTCTGCTAATGGACCTCCCTTCAAAAAATGCACTGCGGACTTGCTTCTATCACATTTACTTCCATGTGTGTCTGATTCATCTCAATATCCATTTCAGAAGTGGAGAACGTTTTCTAACTTTATCAAATGTGAATACTCCAGCAGCAAGTGACATGTTAACTGTACAACTCTGTGACTTTCAGTGCGTGTTGTATAGTATAGCACACGCACCAATATCTCTGACCTCCATCCCATGTACATATAGCTGTTTTGCTCCCGGTGCTACACAGAGTGATGAAGTTCACTTGAATATGATGAACACTCATATACATTCACACACATGCACACTCATTTACACAAGCATATGTTTGCACATGCACACACATACATGCACACACTTATACACATGCATGTGCATATACACACATGCAGACATACTCAAATATATGCATGAATATTCGCATACGTTCACACACATATACACACTTGCACATGCACACATACATGCACACACATGCCATACACTCACATGCATGTGCATATACACAGGTGTACACATACTCAAACATATACATGCATGCTCTCACATGCTTGCACATACACACATGCACGTGCATGCACACACACACGTGTGCATACACACATGCACACATACTCTAACATGCATGCACATGCACACACTTGAACATGCACACACATGCATGTGCATATACATTTACACATGCACACACAGACACATAGGCAAACATACATGCACATGTACACACGTACACACACAAAGCATCCTTCCATCATAAATACACTTTACATATCTCATGCTCTGTGAAGAATGCATGAAACTCTTCAAGCGTCTCTTCTTACAATAAGTTGTCAACTCTGTACTTTTCAAGGAAAAGTAGATTTATGAATGTAGTGTTCGCCTGTGAGGAGTTAGCCGTCTGTGAAGTTCAGACTAGTCTTTGGAAAAGTGACTTGTGATGGACATGAAACAAAAGCTTGTCTGGTTTCGAGAAACAAGAGGGAAAGGGACTGACTGCCCAATCCTCAACACGCATCGCTGTGGTTTCCACTTGCCCCTTGCCGAATTGCTATTTGTTGTTAGAAAGTTGAAGGAAGAAATTCTGGCCACGACTAATACCCAGGTGTGGTTACTGGCAGTTAACACATTACAGTAAACTTAAAGATGGAAAATCAAGTAGTAGATAGGTAGATGGATAGATAGGCAGTGGAGTCAATAAAGAATAAATGATGATTATAGATAGATGATAGATAATAAATAGAAAGAGATAGGTGATGTATATAGATAGATGATAAATAAATAGAAAAATGATAGCTGATAGAAAGATGTAACATGATTTGCAATGTGAGTCGTCCCCCATAGGCTCATGTGTTTGAATCTTTAGCTGTTTGGAAAGGTCATGGCACCTTTAGGAGGTGGAGCCCTGCTGCAGGGAGGCAGTCACAGGGTGGGCCTTGAGGCCGGTTAGCCCCGCCCAGCTGGAGTGAGGGAGTGTGTTTCTGCAGCTGGCAGCTTGTCTCTCGGCCTCCCTGATGTCTGCACTGACCTAAGTCACCTCCAGCTTCTGCTGCCAGCCAGGCCTTTCCTGCCATGATGGATGATGGTATCTCCCCTTGGAACCAAAAACTGAATAAATCCCCCTTTCCTCCCTGAACTTGCTTGAGCTTGAGTGTTGTCTCACAGCAACAGGGAAGAGTAACTGCTACAGGATGGATGACAGATGATATACATAGATGATTGATAGATCATAGACATATGGATGACAGCTATGGATAGGTATGATACATAAATAACAGATGACAGGTATAGATAGATAGATGATAAAGATGTCATAGATAGAAATATGATGTATAGATGATTGATTGGCAGATAGATGATTGAGAGATGTAGTCTGCTTGGCTCTACTTTCCAAGCTTCCATCTAACAATACATTTCTTCCTGGACAAGGAAAGACCCATCTCATTAACACCCAGAAATACGATGGTATATGTTGTCACATTTTGTATAAAAATACTGTAGAACAATTCAGAATAACAGTGCCAAAATTGAGTTGGCTTGGAAATATTCTTAGCGAAATAGCTTGCTCTGTGAATTAGGAGAGCTGCCCAGTGCCACACTGGAGCCCAGAGCAGCCCCAGATGACGAACAGCAGGAGAGGTGAGGGGGCTGGACGGCGCTCCGCTGGGGGCTGGACGGTGCTCCGCTGGGGGCTGGACGGTGCTCCTCAGTCCGCAGGGCGACTGGGACCACGTCACCCGGAGGATTGATTATTTAGATTTAGATTATTTAGACGCATTGATTGAATCTGAGCTGTCCCCTGCAGGCTCACGCTTTGACCCTTGGTCCCAGTGGGTGGAGCTGTTTTGGGAGGAGGTGGAGCCTGGGTGTTGGAGGCAGCCCTGCATCTCTAAGATCTGTGTGCCATCTTCCCCTCCCCCACTGAGTGAACTTTCATGCCACAAGGTCGGCTTACCTATCCTATGCCTGCAGTAGTGGAGAATTGCTATGTCACTGTGCAGTGAGTACTAAATACACGCTGAATAAATATTGAGGGGAGGGCACTGGAATTATTAGACTTGATCCAAAGTGATCGCCTCAGTTTTAACCCTCCCCAAAATCACTATAATTATCTTTTAACAGTCCAGCTAAATTACATGCACAACGAGAATGCTAATAAAATTATTGTTTTATTATTATTATTATTATTTATTCAGTTGTGCGTGTATGTATGTATGCGTGTGTGTGTATATGTATCTGTGTGTGTGTGTAGAACCACGGGCGAATTCAGGAACCCACCATGGACCGCCTCCACCTCCTCCTTGTTTACTCTGCCCCGGGATTCACAGGCTCTGCCCTACCAGGACCAGAAATGCAGGCCGCCCCCTGATTCCACCTGGCATCTATACGTGGGGTCTAGGATCTGAACTCAGGACCTTCCGCCTGCAAGGTAGAGGCTTAACCCCTGAGCCACCTCTCCAGCCCCAATTATTGTTGTTTAAAAGAATAAGGCACATGCTTTGCATGGGATGGTGGGCTGCAGTGTCAGAGAGGCAGGCAACCTTACCACCTGTTCCGTCTAGTATTGTCAGCAGGGATGGGGGAGGGAGATGCGGTCACATCGAATAAAATAATTGTGACAACCTCCAATAATTCTTTCCCAAGAATTTCCTTATAAAAATGCTCAAGTCGCCTGTGAATCCTGGGTCAGAGTGGAGAGGAGGTAGAAGCAGTCCACGATGATTCCCAAATTCACCCTTGGTTCTACACATACACACACAATTGAATAAATAATAAATTTTTTTTTAAAAATGCTCAAGTCAAGTTTACCGTGTCTTGGGGCATAGATAATACCTGGTTTTTTAAAGAAGTGGTTTCTTTCTGTGTTTGGCGCCGTCATGGCAATCAGCACAAGGAATAGAAGAAGCACGTGGTAGATGGGTAGAGATATTCTTCTCTGCTTCTGAGCACAAAAGAACCAGTTGTGTTCATTTGCTAAATGTTTGCCCTTTGCTATTTGAAATAGTATGTCAGAGTTGGGGTGACAAGTTGAAATGCCTAACCCAAGATTGCATATGTAGCTCAGGCCGTATTTGTTCATTGTTAGACACCTACTATGCCTAGCTTCTGCATGACAATAAGAAAAACATCATTGCCTGGATCACCCAGAATCAGGCCAACTTAATCTCTCCCCATCCTAAGGTTTAGGAACCATGGGAAGAGGGGGCGGTGAGATTGTAAGAACCTAAAGATGGGAAGGTTCACCATTGGATAAGACATTCCACTCAAGGCAGGACTGCTGCATCCAGGAGCTCACTGCAGTGAGACTTGTCCTTCCCAGACCTGCACAATGACTAACATACCAACACGCCCCATAGACTACAAGGAACTCAAGAGAGATAACCACACAGTGGAAACCTTGGGGACTAGAGCTGGATGAGTGAAGGGAAATGCCCCTATCAGTGGGGCGACCAGAGGAGGGGGCAACTTGATATGTCACAGAGGCCTGAGCCCCCACAAGAGTAGACAAACCAGAGGGAACCTTGGGGTCACAGAAGCAGCCAGGCAGGAGAGTGGGAGGGAGTGGGATAGAGGGAGGCAGGGATAAGTACTCAATATGCTTTAAAACTTGAAAAAAGAAAAGAAACTATTGGTTCCCAGGCACGCCAGCTGCAAACGCAGTATGGACGTCTTCTGACATCGGTAACCAGGACACTAATGTCCAGTAGACTCAGAATGCAAGGGCTAAATGGGGCTCTTTGAGGTCAGCCAGGCTACAACGGCTGAGTTCCAAATTCAGCACAGACACACATGGCTGGATGCACCATTTCTGGGTCAACGGCTGAACATGAAGCTAAAACGACTCCAGGAAACTTCGGACTTTTTTCACCCTCACAAAGATGGACAGAAGGTTTTCTTTCTCTTTTTCTCAGAATCTGGGGCACCGTAAGTCTTTCCAGTCTCCGAGCTTGCCCTTGACCATGGGGGAAGGGCTCAGCCATTTCTGGCACGCAGGAGGAGGCGCTGGTGTGACCCAATGGGAAGGAAGCAGAGACCAAGCTCGCGTGACCCCATATTACCGGTTCAGCTCCGGAAGTTAGCAACCATGCTGGGGACAGGCACTGGAGGAGACAGTGACTTGTCCCCGGAGGAGCAGAGTGAACGAAACGGTAGCATTCTAGGCGTCTGAGCAGGCCAAGCATACACTGCAAGGGTCATGTGTACTTAGGATGCTTTGCAAGCCTTGGTCCCAAACAAACGTCCTGTGGCTCTCTTCAAACTGCAATGGTGACATATTTAATACACGCATGATGCTGTGCTTTCTGTGACTTCAATTGTGCTTGTCCAATGCGTCAAGTCCTCTTAGAGAAGGGGATCTTCAAGCATTAGGGAGCGGATTGTGGTACCTGGAAAGGTGCTGTGAAAATCTCCTTCTTCTCTTTTCCTCCTCTTCTCTTCATATTCACTTTACTCTTTTCAAGGTGGCATAATGCTGCCCACACCCAATTCCACCACCACCCTGCCCCACTCTAAGCTACTTTTTTTTAATGCGAGTTCGCTTCCTTTAGCAGAATTCCAGAAATAACGGCGATATACACAGCTGAATTATATTCTGCCAACACGAGGCACTTAGGAATGTTCATGGCTCTCCTCTCTGCTCACTTTTGGAGGAGGGCAGCACACGTCAGGCAGGGTGGATGCTGCTGGACACGCCCACAGCAGGGGCTGTGATGACCCAGAGTGACCCGGCACATTCCTGTGCAGCAACAATTAATATAGGCAAAACCACCAGGGTCAAGCGGAGGGTTTTCAGTCGTCCCCTAGCTCTGGGCATGTACCAGACCCACTGGTAGTGTCCCAGAATGCACCAGGTAGATTCTAGCCACGATGATATCACCTTTATCCTAACCCATGAGCACATCTCCCTTTCAGATGCAAAGTGTGGGTCTCCACGCAAGACCACACACCTGCCTTTAAGTCCTTCCATAGACTGGGCTTGTGCACTGTCTTGGAACTACGGCTGGTCCTCACGCGCTTGGACTGATTTGTTCCAGAGCATAGGCTGGGTGTTTACCCCACTTTCCTTTTACAGAGTGCGCGTACCCCTCCAACTGCTTTAGGACAGGCTGCTAATGGTTTTAGCAGTCCCTTTCTTGAGAGTGTCCCTTGTTTTGGGCCAAGAGGATCTCTCTCTCTCTGAAAACTCCTGTGAAGGGGTCTGGGCGGCTGTTGGACAGCTCTTGGTTGCTAAATGACTCGTAGATGGTAAACGAATGAGTTGTTGAAACTGAGGGAAAAGATTTTAAAAAGAGGATGTAGGTCACAGAGAAGGACTTTGTTCTTTGTCAGGAGTTATCCTGTGTAGTAGTTCTGTCAAGTGACCCAAGAGGATCGGTCCACTGCCCGAAGGGACAGGGTGTGACATTTATATCAGCACCTATAGCCTCAGCCGGCTAAGGGGGGCCATGATGTGCCGTGTCCTTATCCGACCGATCTGGTAGAATATGTCTCAGTTTGGAAAAGATGGATTCAAAGAAACATCTTTTGGGAAAAGGACATGGCTTTATTTAAGAGAAATAAGGAAAAATATGGGAATTGTCAGGCCTTGGTGTTTCTTCCCAGTTCCCTGGGGAAGGTCACAGTAACCCCATGGGCAGGTGCTAGGAATTTCTCGGAATGTCACAATAACGCCCATGGACAGGTGTTAAACATTCTTTCCTAGGTAATTCAAGTTTTGCCCCTAGCAGGAAGAATTCTTCTGGGAATTAGGAGTGCCCTTTACCTGCTCTTAGATGTTTTTTTTGGGGGGGGGATAGCTTCCTGCTCTCTGATCTAGAGAAGAAGCCTGCTTTTTAACTTTAAGTCAAATTCTAAATAGAGATTTCATGTCTAATCACTCACAATAAGTAGACTTGCTAGCCAGAATGTGTGCACTGATTTTAAAGAAATTAGAGAATAACTTCAAGAGTCTTAAAACATAGATGGGGAAAATTCCCATCTATGTACTAACTCAGAAATTCCAGAAGTATAAGACTTGCTATCAGTTAACTAGAACTTTAAACTGTGATACACTCTTACCCTGGCTGAAGGCCAAGGAAGAGACCATCATGCCAGAAAGTCTAGATGCCAAGACTGCCCCTGGAGATGGTATCTGCAATCCAAACTGGGAGAATCCATGTCAGAAGCAAAGGGGGCCATGTCTTTCCTGTCCCAAACAGCACTCTTATGAGAAATCACAGAGACAGACCATTCGAGTGCACTCCCACCAATGATCAGCTCCGCCCCAAGAGAGACACCCTTGGCATATGGGGCCTGACAGATTGGACCCCAGGTTTGGAGTATGCATAGTTCACAGATAGGTCATACTTCTGGAATTCCTCAAAGGGAGACATAAGCAACCTTACTATTAAAGGAATGGAAGGATGGTATCATAGGAGGAATTATTCTTTTAATAATTAGTGTTTCCTTCAGCACATATCTCAGTAGTGCTCCATCAACAGGATCTTGAATATTCAAGCCCCCCTAGAGATATGGTTCAAGCTTGGATTGCAGAGACTGCATGAGCTGCATGCAACTTCCTAAGTTAGAACCTGCTGCCATGCCTGTTGCCCATGTCAACCTGCCTGAGAGGATCAACCTGGAGAGGACAACAGCAAAAGCTCACGCTGGGACTTATGGGGTGTTGGGCACTCCTAGAGTTAATTGTTGAAATCAAAAGGAGCTCAATCCTCCTCTGTGTATTTTAAAAGCTCTCGTTTCTGTCTTGAAGGTAGAATCTTTTGTTTCTGTTTGTCCTTTCTTTTTGTTCTGTAGCCCCACTGATGGATGAAATGAGACAGATGCAGATGACCCCTTTATAGTTAATTGTAAAATATGTCCCTTGCTGATATCAAAAGGAGCTCATTTCTCCTCTGTATATTTTAAAAAAGCAGTCTCTGTTAAAACAATGTCAACTATGTAGGCTCAGCCCTATGGCTATCCGGTGAAGCATTATAGATTAGCTAAGTTTGGAAATACTGAGAGAATGTTTCTATTTTGCCTTTACCCTCAAGCAATGGGTTAGGTTCCTGAAAAAATGTCCACCCTGAAGGTGATTTTTGCTGACTAGGAAATTATATGTCTATTCGTAAATACAACATTCTTTACCCCTAAATTTTCTGTATGAAAGTTGTCACAAAAGTTTCAGTAAATGGGTTCAGATTCACTCGGCCTAGAGAGTTGCATGTTTCTGTTCTCCACCTGGTCCGGGGGAGCCCTGGTCTCGAGGCTGCGACTCTGGTCTGCAGCAATGGTGGGAAAGCTGGACAATCTTCAGAAATGGCAACACAGGCCGGGGACATGGCTCGAGGTTAAAGCCTTCGCCGCGAAAGCAAAATCATCTGAGTCCAGATCCCCAGATCCCACGGGAAAACACTAGGCGGATATGACGGAGGCCTGCAATTCCGGCCCTGGAAGACGGAGCCCGGGAAAACCCAGAGCAAAGCACAAAGGAGGCAGAACAATCCAGAATGAGTCCTGAAGTCACCCTCGGGCCTCCACAGGGATGCACACTCAAGTGCCCTCATGTACACACACACACACACACACACACACACACGCACACACACACACGCACACACACACACACATGCACACACACACACATGCACACACACACGCACACGCACACACGCACACGCACACACACACACACGCACACACACACACACACACACACACACACACACGAAATGGGAATAAAAGTCATTCTGAGGGAACTCTGGAGACAGCACCAGACAGTAAACCCCCCCCCACACTTTGGGAAGAACAATATGGAATAATCTTAGTACTGAGTCAATACTTAAACATGAATTTGTAGCAAATACAGAAGCAGCATTGAAGTTAGCTACCATGGATAATAAGAACTGTCTGGTGAAGAAAATAATAAAATAACCAGAATATAGTGCTGATAGAAACACCTGCCAAGCATGAGGCTTGGTGCCAGATTCCTTGATTCTTTCACCATAAGTCTTGCCACCGACCTCTAAGGCTGGCCTGAGGCCAGTGCGCGTCTCCTTTCTCACGTTCCCTCTCATTCCATCACCAGCTTCCACAGGACAGAGCGACGTGGGGCAGGCAGCAAACGGGAGGTGGGACCGTGGGTCTCCTGTCCCGTTAGCACCCAGCCCAGTCCCTGGAGAGGCGTGGCGCCACCATAGTTATGTGCAGAAAGAACGAAAGACTCGAAGTTTCAACAGCAGATTTTAATAATAGTTAACTTCCAACAGTGGGTCCAAGACTTCCATTTCCCCCCCATGCTTCCCTCCAAGGTTTTGACATTAAATTTGTACCTTCACAAACTGGAAAATTATGAATATATATGCATATATGTAGAGAGAGACAGAGAGAGATGCAGAAACAGAGAGAGAGAGAGAGGTGTACCGATATTTTCATCTATGGAACTAAAAGATAGAACAACCTCGAGGAAAGTTGCACTCACAATTTCAGAGCTCCCAGCCGGTGGTCATCCGGCCTCACAGCCCTGGGCTGAATGCCCTGGTAGCAGAAGCATGTGGAGGATGCTCATTTCAGGGGTTTATCAAAGATGTAAGCTCCACCCTTGCCCCCCAGAGTCATACAGCACTAGGCTGGGCTCAGGAACACGGCCCACCCAGGGGAGGGAGGCGTCTCTCCCTGCAGCCCTGTGTTATAGCCGCAGAGGGGCGTTTTCTGTAAGGTGAAGTTTTCTGTAAGGTGAAGTCAGGGGACTTGCGTCTTTCCGTGCCACCTCTCCCTCCAGCCATTACAATCTCTCTCCAGTCCCTGAACCCTGGGGCAGTTGGGAACCAGGGGGTTAAATGCTCTGGCCATGTGGAAAAGCAATGTCCCAAGTTCGGGAAATTATGTAGGAACAAGACGGAATTTGGAAATATGTCACCGGGTGGGCGGCGAGACAGCCACACCTGGAGACCCGAATTGGGTCCCTAGAAACCCAATTGTGGTGGAAGGAGAGAACTGACTTTTGAAGTTGTCCTCTGACCTCCACCCACACATGTTCTTCCCCCCCATACATGCATAAGCAAATTAATTAAAAGTTTTCAGTGAAGATATGTCACCCACCACGACTTGCGTGGAGGCCACAAGCCTCGCTCTTGGCCCTCGCAGGCGTGAGGAGCAGCGATGGGAGGTGTGGCCGGGTGGAGGACACGCCCGCTGCGCAGTCAGATTCCTGCCAGGAGGGCGCGGCCCTGGGCCCAGGCAGGCGGCTGCTGCAGACACGTGTGGAGCCGCGACGGCCCCTCCCTGGGCTCAGCCGACAGCACGCGTGTCATCGTCGAAGCACCTTTCAAAAGTTCTCCTCCTCTGTTCTCACGCGACTCTGCGACTCAGCGGCTGCTGGTCCCTGAGGGCCGGTCCAGAAGGCGAAGCTGCCCTGGAACAAGCAAGAAAAGGCGGAGGGAGAGAAAATGCACAGCGAGGTCTGCACGGGCAACCCCGAGGCTGGAGCTTAGACTGTGGGAGTGCGTCCCCCCCACAGCGTGCACCCCACAGCGTGTGTCCCCACAGCGTGCACCCCCACAGCGTGTGTCCCCACAGCGTGCACCCCCACAGCGTGTGTCCCCACAGCGTGCACCCCCACAGCATGTGTCCCCACAGCGTGCACCCCCACAGCGTGTGTCCCACTACTATGTGCGTACAGTCCCTCCCATAGCATGCCTTCCCCCCTCACAGCACACATCCCCACAGCGCGCAAACCCACAGCGCGCATCCCGACAGCGCGCATCCCCACAGCGCGCAAACCCACAGCGCGCAAACCCACAGCGCGCATCCCCACAGCGGGCATCTCCAGCTGCAGCCCACAGAGAACAGTCACCTTTCCCTGGAGATAGGAGACACAGGTAACAGACAGAGAGAAGGGGTCTATCACCTGACTGACTATCAACTCTCTATCTATCCATCTATCCATCCATCCATCCATCCATCCATCCATCCATCCATCCATCATCCATCTATCCATCTATCTATCTATCTATCTATCTATCCATTTATCCATCTATCTATCTATCTGTCTATTCATCTATCTATTTATCTATCTGTCTGTCTGCTTGTCTGTCTTCTTTTTATCATCTATCATCTGTCTTTACTATTATCTATCATCTTTATTACTATATCTATTGATCTATCATTTGTTTTATCTGTCTGTCTTATCGTCTATTTATTTATGATCTATCATCTATTATCTGTCATCTACTATCTATCATCTATCTACTATCCATTTATCATCTATGTATCTATGCATCTATTTTCTACCTATCATCTTTATTACTATTGACTATGTATCATCTATCTCTATCTATCTATCTATCTATCTATCTACCTACCTACCTACCTACCTGTCTATCTGTCTGTCTATCTGTCTATCTTCTCTTTTTCTCAATCCAACTGTCATTCTAGCAAGTGGAGAGAGAGAGAGAGAGAGAGAGAGAAGGAGAGGCAGAGGCTGGGCAGGAGATGGCTGCTGGGTTGTGTTGCGGAGGGCGGCAGGCTGGACTTGAAGCCCTTGTCCACTGACAAGTCCCGTTTGTTTCCCTGTTCCCCTCTCACCCCCTTTGTCCATCTGCTTGGTCGCCCGCGAGGCATGCAGAAGACCCAGTGCACATCCTTCTGCTCTGCACCCCCTTCCCACAGCAGCGCGCTGGGGCAGGAGCTGGAGCCCATCCTAGAGCAGAGGCAGGTGGCCAGGTAGCCTCTTATCCCAGACCCCAGGCACTTCCCTGGGGGGCAACTCCACCAGTCACCTCCTGGCACCCTCGTGCTGCCTGTGAGGAGGGCGGCCCCTCTGGGACTTCCTGAACCATCTGGGCGGGTTAAGCTCCTCTCAGGTGAGTGTCATGTGACTTTTCATTAGATAAATTTGTTCCTTGACCATTTCCTCCATGTTCACAGTCCATCCTCTGCCCTTACCCACTCCTCTTGCCTCCCTCTCTCCCTGGTCCCCCTCTCTTTCCTAAGGGTCCCACATCCACATCATTTCTGTTGTGATCTGTTGAGTTTTTGGCCTGGTGTGGAACTATCCCTGGGGCCTGGTGGGCTCACAATGGCTACAAGTCCCCCTCTCCCAGAGCCCACCAGCGGCCAATATTCCTGCAGGTCTGGCCAGGGACGGAGGAGCCCCGCCCCTACCGATGACTGACGGTCCACAGGGCTGGTCTACACGAGCCCAGGCCTGCGCAGGCAGCGCAGTGACTCGGTGATCGCAGCAGCTGTACCGTCCAGCAGAGGGCAGCTCGCAGCCCTTCTCCCTCCCGTCCCCGCCTCCTGGTCTCGCCTCCTGGGCCCCACATTCCATCCGTCCCTTCTGTGATGTCCCCAGAACTGCAGAAGAGGCGATAGAAGCACCTCATTAGGACTGATCACGTGATTGACACTTTTTCTCAGCATCTGCTCACTGCCAGGAGACGGCTCTCACTGAGGCTACAAACAGCGGTTTCCCCCCCGCCCCCCACAGACCCCCCCAGGCCCGGGTTTGGCCTGGGTTGACAGCACTAGTTGTTAATTTCCTGTGGACCGCGGGCGCGCGCGCGTGTGCGTGCGTGCGTGCGCGCGCGCGCGTGTGTGTGTGTGTGTGTGTGTGTGAAGCACTTTTATTCTATCTGGCCCGGGAGTCTATGTAGCCCAGGCTCTCCCGAGATTCCTGGCATGTCACAAAAGGAAATGTTGATATCATATTCTTTGGCCTTAGTGAAGGAAGACAGTCAAAATGTATGGTCCTTGCGGTGTATGTTCCCTATGCTACTTCCAAAGAGTTCTGCTCTCCCAGCATGCAATTTTCAGCTCTCAAGCTCCTTGATTGTCAGGACATAAGCTGCAGATCACAGAGGGTGGGCCTTGAGGTTGGTGAGCCCCGCCCTGCTTCTCCTGGTAGCCCGTGGTTTGCCTCTCAGTCTCCACGATGGTGTCTCGGGCCGCCACCAACTTCTGCCAGCCCCTCGTACACTTCCCGCCATCATGGACTGCATCTCCCCTCTGGACGCGGTCAGTCTGGCCAAATTAAAGAAGGACGCCAACTCCCTTGACCAGCTCCCTCCCTATCATCCACCTGCCCGAGGACTAGCCCACCCATTGGGAGCCGGGCGTCTCCATCGGTCCGATGATCTCCTGCAGACGTGCTGAGGCTTGAACCCTCGCCCACCAATGACACCTGTGTCTAACAATGGCAGTCTCCTTTCAAATGGAAGCAGCTCAAAGGACGAAGCCCAGGTCCTGGGTCCCGCACGATGCACGAGATGTGTCCCGTGGGTTGTGGATTCAAGCAGGGATCATGCATTTGTATACCCCCAAGTGGACGCAGCAGCAGCCTCGGCTTCCTGCCGAGGGAGCAACCCGGCTTCTGACAGAGGAGCCCGCACTGCATGTGCATAGACTCGGGAGAAGTTTTGGCTGCATCCCCACGGACAGTATCCAAGCGGGGCTGGAGTGGTTGCAATTAGACACTCTGATTTGCATTTTCTCGCTAGCGGCTATTTAGAGAAGGACTTCAGAGATGCTGGCTGCCAATGATGGGAAGAGTCCTGTTCCCCGCAGGCCTAAAAGTGGGCAGGATTTCGACAGCGGCATCTCCCCATGTGAAAGGAACACACTCCTGAAGTAGGTCTTCCATCCCGTCTCTGGTTAATTCCCCAGCAGTAACATTACATCTGTTATTCTAGATGTTTACTCTATTTAGCTGATAGTGATTCCTTTCCCGTGTTATCCGGGTGGTCTTAGACAAACATCGGCCTCTGTGGGTCTCAGTTTGCTCATCCATAAGATGGAGCAAGGCGTCTGATCTTCTCAGGATGATGCAAAGTGATGACTGCGCGCCAAGAAGCCGGCCAGCACCAGACACAAGGGACCAGGGGGCACTTGTGCCTCGAGGAGGAACCGTGAGAAGGGAGACCAGGGAACGATGACAGAGACACTTGGCAGCTGGGGACACAGCTTCGGGTTAAAGCCTTTGCCTCCCATGCAAAAGGAGCTGAGTTCAGATCCCCAGGCAGGTGTGGGTGCCCACTTATAATTCCAGAGCTGGACGGTAGGCGGAGTCCGAGCATCCCTGGAGCAAGCTGGCTGGACAGACCAGCCCTAATGACGTGCTCTGGGTTAATGACGGATCCAGGCTCGCAGCAGTACCGTGAAGAGCGATGGAGGATGATTTCTAATATCACCTTTGGGTTTCCATAGGCATCCATACTCTTGTACACACACGCACACACATGTACACCCACTGTAACACGCAGCACACATACAGCCCATGTACACCTGCATGAAAGAATGCAAAGAGCAGCTATTGGGGTCGAAGTCATCTGGGGACCTGGGAGGCCTTTCATCTTAGGATGGATGCTTTGAGCAATGGTCTCGTTACCATATGCAGTTAGAGAAGATCTTGCAGTTTGCCTGCATGGTTGCTGGTAAATGATCATCAAATGGCTTAAGGGAACAAGGGTTTATTCTCTCTTATGATTTTCCAGTTACAGTTCTCAGTCCAGCTTGACGGGAGAGCACGCACCCACACCAGGGCCGAGGGAACTGGCTGCACCATCACCACATAACGGCTGAGAGACAGACAGTCCTTATTTGCCAGTGTGTCTGGCCAAGTGAACAGAAGGATGCCAACTTCCTCAACCAACTCTCAGTATTCTATTCACCTGTTCAGGACCTAATCCCACCCACCATGGGCTGGGCCTTCCCCATCAGCTAGACAATCTCCTGCAGGTTTGCTCTGGGCTTAACTCAAATGTGCCCAGAGCTCAAACCCTCATCTGTCAAGTTGACACCTGTGCCCAACCGTGACAGACGACAAATGAGCGTCTTGAGATGCCTCAGGCTTAGAGGCATCTCGTCACAACCTGCGGTTATTAGTGGACATGTCCTCAGTAACTCCTAGTGTGTCTACTGCCCAATGGCGTGAACTCAAGGAAGTGCGGAAGCTAGTAGTAGACTTCCGCTTTTAGAGCAGGTGATTTTCCATGTTGGGCCAGAGAAGTCTGTTACGGGGAAGGTCTGTGTAATGCAGACCATCAGGCCGATCTCTGATCCCTGTTCATTCCCATGGATTCAGTTCGATCCGGGGCCAGTGAGATGGGTAGAGGTGCTTGGGTGTAACCCTCGTGATCTGAGTTCCATTCCCGTAGCTACATGGGAGAAGGAGAGAATCAACTTCCAAAATTGTCTTTTGATTTCCACCTCTCTCTCTCTCTCTCTCTCTCTCTCTCTCTCTCTCTCTCTCTCTCATTAAAAAAAACAGAGAAATTTCCACATATATCAAATACCTCCACTTTAGGAAAATCCTCCCAAATTGAGAATCACTGTGTTAGTACATTTATCTCAGACCACACAGCACTTGGGATAGATGAACTCATCCTGATTTGTCGTCCCCGTTCACTGACATAAAAGCAAACAAGTTAGTGTGATCAGCTTGCTCTGGTCAGTCTGGGGCGGGTCACGCATCACGGTCCCTTCTGTCCACTGTCAGCTCGGAGACCAGGCTGGTGAAAGCAGAAACCGGCACATTCCGGAGGCAGGGAGTCCAAGGCAGAGGGGCAGGACACCTCAGCCTGTCTTCTCTGCCAAGCCTCCCCTGGTGCTGCTTCCCTCTGGCCATCTAAGCCCAGCCCGCCAAGGGACCCCGGGCCTTTGACAGGCTGCAGTCTCCTTTCCAGAACAGTCCTTGCCGCTGGGCTCTTCCATCTCACCTGATTGATTTCCCTGCAGCTCTGATGTCCTTGGACAGTGGCTTGCGGTGTGTGTGTGTGTGTGTGTGTGTGTGTGTGTGTGTGTGTGTGTGTGGCGGGGAGAGAGGGGGAATCCACTCAGGACTTGTTCTCTGACCACGTGACCACTCCCCCTTCCATGGTTGGTCTCAGAGCTCACCTCCCCCCACAGTTGGACAGCGTGAACGTCTTCTCTTTCTTTATTCCGCACCACGGACCACGCATGGAGCTGAGTGATTGAAATCTGACACCAACTGGTTGGCACCTTGGAGTTTCCCCAGAACTAGAGGTTTACAAGCCATTGCTGTCTAAGACAAGTGAGTCACGTCCGCCCCAAGGGTGCACTGTTAGGATGTGACTCATCCATCATTACAGAGCAGAGAGCGGGAATGGGGGGCAGCTTCCTCCCTAATCCAATAGGCAGAGATGCACTGTGTCCCCAGGAGAACATGTCTGCTTCAGAAGCCAGCGCACCTGGCTTACATTAGGGAAAAATGAACTCTTCCCACGGCAAAGAAAGGCTTTGAGTTTACCAGCTGCCCCAGATTTAGGACTCTGCCTGTGGCAATGTTAGCAGGGCACGACCCCCATTAACCGTGGCTGGTCGTATGTCACACCTCATCTTTCCCGTGTTGTAGTTCAGATCCCCCAGCAAGGGGACAACAGACATGGGTTCAGGACAAGGTTTTCCACTTCAGAGTTGATGGACGGAGAAAGGGAGAGAGGCAGGACGGGGCAGGCAGGAAGTAGTTTCCCGTGCAGGTGAGCATGATGGGTAATGGGAGGAACCCTGGGAACCAGTTTGCAACCACATAAAATGTATATGCACACTGAAATCACATAGCACACATGGCTGTGCCCATGCAGGTGCACACACACCCCCTGAACTCTACATGCAGCCTCTTGACTTCATGCATACACACAACGATGCACATGCATGTATGTACACATAACCTTGAACTCTACATGCGTGCCATGTACTTGCACATTACAACCTCATGACTGTGCAGGCACACACACACACATGTGCCTCTGATCTCCACATACATACCATGGACACACCCTGTACCCACACATGTGACTGTGTCCATGCATGTGTGCACACATACCTCTGAACTCTACAGGCATGCTATGTAAATGCACATAACTACATACTTACATATATGATAATGCACATGCACACACACCCATGCATATATTTGACTTCCACATGCATACACACTGCAACCACATGATCATACACATCCCCACATGAACCTGCATGTGCACACATACACATGACATCTACCTGCATGAATGTTGTTACTGTAATAACACGGACATGTGCACACACATGTGCATATATACGCTTCTGATCTCTGCATACATGTCATGAATATGCGCGCTGTAATCACATGACTGCATATACACACATGACCATGCTACATGCACGCACACACATGACCGTGTCTACACACACACGCGCGCACACAGGTGTTGCGTCATTTCTTGACAGGCATGTTGAACCCTCTGGAGGACCTGCAGCTGGAAGTGGCCTGGTGCATTGCAATGGCCCAAGGGAATGCAGGCAGCCACTGACAACCTCTGCCTCTCTGCAGACCCGGGGTTGGTGCATCTGGAGCAGGACAAAGACAGAAACCAGATCTCAGAGATGCGCATTAGGAAAGTAACAAGCGCATCTGTGATTTGTCTCTGGTCTGTCAGGAACGCTGCTGAGCCCTCCGTCCTCCTCCGGGAACCGCGCCCCACCCCTCCCCCTGCTGCTCTGGCTAAACGTGGGCTGACTGGCCTTACTGCCCACTTTGCTGATTTCTTTTGGTTTTTTGCTTTGTGTCCCCTTCAGATCAACGGACGCGCCTCTCTGTCTCCTTGTCTTAGACGTGAGCCACTGGGGCTGAGGACAGAGGCTGCTGCGGAATCACCACAAAGCAGAAGTGCACCAGCCCGTTCAGAATGGCCACAGCAGGTTACCTGTGGCTGGGCCACATATTAAGCAATGTGGCTTATTTTGGTTCTTGATGCGAGTGCTGCAGAGTCTGAACAGGACAGACTTCTGGGAATGGACCCCCCTGGCTGTGGCAGGAAGTAGAGATGGGAGCAGGTGGTGCAGACATTGACTGTGTGGGGTAGCCCTAGTTTACCACAGTCTGTTCTTTAGCAATTAATCCAATCCCTGTAGATTTAACCAGTCCACTAACCAAGTGCTGGGATTCCCAGCGTGTGCTGCTGTGTCGGTGTCGGGTACATATTTTTTTCTTCTACCCTTTAAAAATTCTTTTAGCATGTCATAGATGAATCTAGTGACTTTATAATACTTTCCCCTTAATCCCCAATCCCATCCCCCCTCTTTTCCCCTTACATCCCTTCTTCTCCCTGCCAGTCCCCTCCCATGATCAGTCTTTTTGCGGGTGTGGTCCGTTGGGTTTCATCTGGGTTGGCTCCGACGGCGTGCGCCTGAGCGCTTCCTGGAGCGTGAGTCACGTATCAGGCCGTGTGCCTTTGAGGAGAGCATCCTCTCCCTTCAGCATTAACCCGCATCAGTCTCTCAGGGACGGAGGGGCCGCTTGAGATCCTTCCCCTTCTCTGGTGACATGCTGATTGGACGTGTGCCTGCAGGTCTTGTGGAAATACACATAGCCATGGTGAAATACGGACTGCACAGCCCGTGTCCTGGAGACAAGGTCTGGCCCCGCCCCCGCCCCACCCACTTCAGGCTGTTACAATCTGACCCTCCTCCTTCCCCCAGTCCCTGAGCCTTGGGGTGAGGATGGGTGTGGCTGAGATGCCCTGTTTAGGGTTCAGCAGTCAGTCCCTGGGGTCACTTACTCCCCCCGCCACTGTGTTTTTTTCTGGAATAAACATCGTCCCATGCGGAAGAAGCTGCTCAGTTGAGTGCTGAGCGCCCCTGCATTCTGTGGGTGTTCATGATAGTTGTTTAAAAGACAGTTTGGAATATTTTCTGTATCTGGGGGAATGTCTAAACACGTGAACACCTGCCCTGCTCTGAGCCACTTGCATCAGAGCGTGTAGGGGTCAGAAGAAAGCTTCCACGTGTTTTAAAACTCCTCCGTGATGATGATAAAGGAGGGGACGGGAGCAGAGACGCACTCAGAACAATTGCACGCGAGGCCCGAGTGCTCGTCACATGTGTTGGGCTAAACTCTCAGAACTCCTCCTCTGACAGGGAGTGGCTGCGGCTTTGTATTCCTGACCCGTTTCCAAGCGAGGCTGCTGTTGCTTATCCGATTACTTCAGTTTGAGGATCGCCAAGCGGAACAACCGGGAGGCTGGTTCACCCCAAATATCAACCTGACGTCTAGGGTCAAGCCTCTGGGCACACCTGTGGGAATTACCTTGCTAAGGCCGGCCTCTGAGCAGGCCTGCAGGTCACTGTCTTGGTGGCATCACGATGTGGGAACGCCCAGCCACAGTGGGCGGAGCCGTTTCCTGGGCAGGTGGTAAGATGGAAGGAGCAGGCTGAGACCAGCAGGCAGTTGTCGGTCCTTGCTGTGGAAGTGACGAGCCAGTTCTCTCACCCCCGAGGCTGGCATGACTCTCCTGCCGTGGTGGACTCTCCACCTGGGACTGTGGGCTAGACAAGACCCCTTTGTCCCCCAAGCTGGTCGGCCAGGTGTTCACGGTGGATGCTGGCCGTAAGACCCAAACCACTCGAATCACCTCCATCTTCCCCGAAGGGAACCAAGTCTTGGGCCGCGGCTGAGCCGGGGTTTGCCCGTGGGTTGTAAACCACCTCTCCAGGGTCCGCGCCACATCTGCTTCACCTGAAATCCACACCCAAAAGCTGCTCCAGCTGTTTTCCAGAGCTGGGTGAAACTCTGCCCGGTGTCTGCATGCCGTCAGTTCCCCATCCTTGCCTGGCCGCAGGGCAGGAAACACACAGACATTACAGAGCTAATCTGGCTTCATTCATCAGGATCACGCTAACTGCTCCAGACTTCGTCAGGAAGGACACTAATGCACACAGAAATGCTTCATCCAAGACAACCAAGCCGCCCCCTGCGGCAGGCCTGGGCCCTCAAGGTCTCTCCTGTGGTGGATTCTGCTCTGGGTGGCTGTCCTGGGCGGCCCGGACCATCTGCAAGAGCTGAGGGGGGAAGTAGGGGGGGGTCTGGTATTCCAGGACACCCCTGAGCGGAGTTCACTGTGCACATGTGGGTGAATGTTTGGATGCATGCATGTGCTTATGAAGGTCAGAGGTCAACCTTGGGTGTGGTCTCTCAGGATACCATCCACTTGAGTGTATGTGTGTGGGGGGCACTGTGTGCCTCTGGAGGGACAAGGGTGACATCGGGAATCACCCTGGATTGTTCTATCTCCTTATTGCTTTGCTCTGGGGTTTCCCAGTTCTGCCTTCCAGGACACACACATACACACCCATTATGAACCCATCTGGCTCTAAGTCTCTCTCTCCATCATCCTGGGAACACGAGATCTTTTTGATCTGGGCTCCTGATCCAGAGCAGCCCCAGGCAGAAACTGAACCCCAAAACTGTTACTGATGTGGCCTCAAGCTGGTCCCCCCAACCCCCCATCTCTCAATCGCATCTTCCAAGCCTGCTTGCCATGCAAAGGGCGGCCGGGGGCTCCAGTGTGTCTTAATGCAGCCACAATCACACAGAAATAACACAAGGCAGACGCTCCTCTCCAAATAGACGGAAGCACATGGACGGGTTTGTTATTCCTGAACCTGTTTTGGTCCAAAGAAAGCCCCGCGTGGGACCCATGAAGCGAGAGGCAGCGTCCGACCCAGAAAGAAGCAGGAGGCCGTGGGGGCATCTGAGGTGCTCATGGGACGCCCAGTCCAAGCGTTCGGCTCAGCCGAGGCGATTTTGTTAAACGGTATAAAAAGCAGAAGGGCGTGGGAATGAGCCCACGGCTGAACACCAGTGGCCCGAGCGTGGACACCGCTCTGCTGTCACAGCGCGTGGGGACCAGCGCTTTCGGGCACGTTCCAGAAACAGCAGCCTCTGGTTGTTTTTAAAAAGTGTTGTATTTCTTTGAGGGCGAGAGAAAGGTCACCTTTACTTGCCATGGCACAAGGGTGGCGATCAGAGGACACCCCATGAGCTCCCGGGATGGAACTCGGGTCCCTAGATGCGTGAGCAGGACTTCACTAGCCTCCTGCAACCTCTGGTTAAACCAACACTCTTCCCTAGCATTTAAATGCAAAGTTAGCATCGCATTGCAATATTCAATATTCATCCACAAAATGCACGAAGATCCAGGTGTCAGCTGAGGGCTGCAGGCTCATCTATGGAGAATTAGTGGCTAAGACGAGCTATGAGCAAGTCTGTGGGAACTATGGTCTGATTGATGTGGAAAGACCCAGCCCGCTGTGGGCGGGACCATTCCCCTGGGCCGGTAAGATGGCGGGAGCTGGTTCAGTACTTGGACATACTTGGTGGACTGGCAAGCGAGGAGGTTTGCCCCTTGGCAATTCCTGTGGCGATACTACAGCCAGTTTCCTTGGCTTCTGGTGTTGGTATGAACTCTCTTGTCATACTGGGCTATGAATCATAACTAGAATCATAAATTGAAATAAATAAGTCCCTCGTTCTCCTCCTTTGTTAGGTTGTAGATTAATCAGGAGATGTGAAGAGAAGCTGTAATCGTGATTAATTAAAAGATGTGGCCAAGGTGGTAATTATACAGCAATGCTTGGATTTAATCTGAAATCCTTAAAATGTTATAGGAATCAAAAACAGTAGCAACAAAATCAAAATCAAATCATTGCTTTCGAGCGAAGGCAGCTACATGTATGTCAGGTTTTTTTTTTTTAGGATGATAGGTGGGCACATGTGTGTGCCGGTGCACGTGCATGCGTGTGTGTGTAGAGGCTGGAGGTTGACATCCGTGATGTGGCGCAGACAGCCTGAGGAAAGTGGAGCCAGAGACATCACGGAAAATATTCTTGTTGATGGAAACCCCGCCTTTCAAAAATATTTTTAAACTTTATTTTTATTTTTTAAGGGCTTCATACATGAATACAATGAATTTATATCGTTTTACCCTTTATCATACAGTCCCATCCCCCCCTTTTCCCTCCACAAACTTCTTCCTCCTGACACATCTCACTTCTACTTTCAAGTCATGTGTGTGTGTGTTTGTGTGTGTGTATGTGTATGTTTGTGTCTGTGTCTGTGTTTGTGTCTGTATGTGTGTGTCTGTGTGTGTATGTGTATGTCTGTGTGTATGTGTGTGTGTATGTGTGTCTGTGTGTGTATGTGTCTGTCTGTATGTGTGTGTATATATGTGCCTGTGTGTGTGTCTGTGTGTGTCTGTGTGTATGTGTGTTTGTGTGTATGTGTCTGTGTGTGTCTGTCTGTGTGTGTATGTCTGTGTGTGTGTCTGTGTGTATGTATGTGTGTGTATATTTGTGTATGTGTCTGTGTGTGTATGTGTGTGTGTATGTGTGTGTGTCTGTGTGTCTGTGTGTGTATGTGTGTGTATATTTGTGTCTGTGTGTATATGTGTGTGTGTCTGTGTGTATGTGTGTGTCTGTGTGTATGTGTGTTTGTGTGTATGTATCTGTGTGTGTGTCTGTCTGTGTGTATGTCTGTGTGTGTGTCTGTGTGTGTATGTGTGTGTGTGTGTGTGTGTGTCTGTGTGTGTATGTGTGTATGTCTGTGTGTGTGTATGTGTGTGTGTCTGTGTGTGTATATTTGTGTATGTGTGTGTGTCTGTGTGTGTATATTTGTGTGTGTGTGTCTGTGTGTGTGTGTGTGTGTATATTTGTGTGTGTGTGTGTGTGTGTATATTTGTGTGTGTGTGTGTGTGTGTGTGTGTGTGACTGGGCTTCATCTGGGCTGCCTGTGCCCGCACACTTGCTGGTGTGTCGGTGGGCAGATCATTGAGGAAAGTTGTTTTCCCCCCCTCTCTCCATCAGCAGTTGCTCGGGGCGTGTGGTGTCTCTTGGGCTTTTCCCCCTACCGTGGTGAAATGTTGGCAGGCAGGTCGTGTGGACGCCGTCCTGGCTGCAGCGAGTTCTTGGGTGCCGCAGCCCTGTGGTGACCAGGGACACTGTCGGGCAGTGCCCCTCCCCCTCTCCCCTTTCTTGCATCCCTGCAGCCCCCTCTCCCTCGATGCTTCCCTGAGCCTGGGTGGGGGGTGATTCAGATGTCTTGTTTGGGGCCGAGCGGTCCACAACTAGCCTCTGCTTTCTTGAAACCCCGTCTTCCTGAAGGAGGCCCCTCCACCTCAGCTGTGCAGGCCGAGACACTTGCAGAGTTGTCTCCGGAAACAGCTCTACCTTGCCTGCACCGAGGCTGTGTGAGGTTTGTGCGTCTGGACATTCAGGTTTGCGCGTCAGCTGGCTTCTGTGAAAGCTGCTTAACCACAAGAAAAACCCAATCACTAGTTCATACCATCTCTCTATGTCTGGTGGCCAAATTTATTTTTAATCAACATATTATTTATATAGGCTAAAAATATACCCTGAGCATATAGCTTGATTAGCTTTGCTGTGCCTGTACACGCCATCGAGTCAAAAAGTTCCATCGCCCCCACCCCAGTCCGTCCCTACACACTTCTCGGCCGGAAGCAACCACTGATTCTGATGCTGGTCTCCATGGTCTGTGTCTGGATTTTTTATTTCACTCAGCCTGGGGCGCTGTGAGCTCTTCTTATCGCTGCATACGTCGGCAGAGCCCTATTTTATTGCTAAGTGCTGTTTCTTGCCGCGTCCTCTTGAGCAGGCATGACTTCCTCTTTCATGTGGTTGTCGGATCATAGAGTAAGGAGGGAAAATCACACGGAGAGAGGCGACAGCGATTTAACAGCTATAGATTCTGGATGGAAACCACGTGTAGGGCTGGAGCTAAGTGACAGGGCGCCTGCCTAGCAGGCCCACAGCCCTGGGTTCGAGCCCGGACCTGGCCAGAAAGGCCCATATCACAGAAACATCAGCCTCCTCATGGAATCCGCTTTGACCAGGAGCGCAGGCGGATGACAGAACCATGGCCTGCAGGACAGCAGCTGCACAAGGACTCAACCAGAGCGAGCTCCCCGCCACTCTGGAGAGACATTCCCTGGCTTGAGGGGGGCTTTGGAATGTGAGCAGATGCTAAACTCGGAGCTCAAGCTAACACCACCGTGACAGTGAGATACAGTGGAGAAAGGAGCCTTTAGGCACACCTACAAAGAATCGTTTAGTAAGGCAAGCCCTGAGCAAGCCTGTGGGAGGGTGTCTGATTGACGGGGGAAGACGCAGTGCACGGTGGGTGGGGCCAGTGCACAGTGGGTGGGGCCAGTCCGTGGTGGGTGGGGCCAGTCCGTGGTGGGTGGGGCCAGTTCATGGTGGGTGGGGCCAGTCCATGGATAAGGTGGAGGGAACTGGTTTAACAGACGATAGACTGGCAAATCAGAAGTTCTCTCTCTCTCTCTCTCTCTCTCAGCTCTTCCTGTAAGTCTGATGTGACCAGTTTGCTCAGTTCCTGGGCGCTCCCGCCCAGCGATGATCTGTACCCAATGCTCCTGGCAGCCACGCCCCCTGTGACCGTCGCAAGAGAAATCCTCACGTCGACAGTGGCAGAGCCGACACGGCGAATCGCTTCCTCTCAGCGCCGGCATCTCTCTCGGTTCCATTTCAGGCGGCCGAGCGCTTTGAGGCAGCTCTTGGCAACTTACACCTTCACTAGCCCCTTCTCTCTTTCTACCATGCGCGCTTGTGGGACTCAAACCCAAGCCGCCCAGCTTGTGAGGGGGTGCTTCACCTGCTGAGCTGTCTCCCAGACCCCTAATTGGTTTTGTTCAATACAAGCATAATAATAATAATAATAACAAAAATCCCCTCAGCCAGTGCCCACCTGCAAACTTATCTGAGTGACACTCAAGGCGGAGGATTTTTCAAATAAACTTGGTCAGCAAGAAGCACAAATATTAGCAATGGTTCAGTGGCTTTGGGGGATCCAGAAATTCTCTCCTAGTCAGGGGAGCAACTCTTGATTATCTGGGAGTCACATTGCTGGATTGTCAGGTCTGTAACCCAGGGGCTTGATTCCCCCCAGATTCCAGCAGAAATTAAAAAGTAGAAATTGGTGAGTGAAAACGGAGTTGTATACAGGTTGGCCAAACTTGAGAGAGAGTTAGGACTTTGCATCTTAAGCAAGGAGAAAAGAACCCCGCATTCTCAGCAGCTGGAGGGGTCTCTGCAGTCCTACAGGGTCCGGAGGTAACAGGCAGGAGAACCTGCTCCCCCTCCTCACCACACACACAAAGAATTAAAAAAAAACGAAACATTGAAAGCAGACAACCCGATCAAAATGAGCGATGAGGCTGGACGGAGCGCTTTCAAAGGAAAAACACGGATGTCTAGCAAGCAGTTCTAAAAGCACCCCGCATCGCCGGCCGTGGGGGGAGTGTGACTGAAACTGCTTTGAGGTCCAACGCCGCCCACTCAGACTGGCATCAACACCCACAGGCAAAGGACAGCACGAGGGGAGGATGTGGCCAGGGAGCCACACACCCTGTGGGGGACACACAGGGGCAGCTGTGTGGAGCTGGGTGGGGGTCTTGGGGCTTCTCTCACTCCCCAGCAGAAGTTCTCTGCTCCCCCGCATGTCTCTGCTGCCCCCGGAAGGAAAATATCCTGTAACAGGCTGGGAAAGACCCCCAAGGACCTCGGCTTTCCTTCTTGTCCTCTGAACTTTTGTCTCTCTGTCTTGATGGTCTCCACATAACTCTGGGGCAGCAGAATCCCGAGCGCTCAGGACCCCTGTTCCCATCAGCAGAACTTGGGGTGCCCTCACCTCTGCCCACTACACTCTAGAGCTGGCTTCCCGGGCTGAGCGACCCCAGGTCTTGTATGCACAAGAGGAGAGGGATCCTTCCGGTCCTCAGGGCCCCGTGGGTCTGGGTGTGAGCCCCAGAACCCACGTGGAAAATAAAGCGTGGAATGATGATGTGTGTTTGTAATTCCAGCCAGAGGCAGAGACAGGTGGACCCCTGGGGCTTGTGGCCAGGGCCTGGGCTTATTGCCAAGTCCCAGGTCAGCAAGAGCTGCTGGGTCAAAAGACAAAATAGATAACATCTGAGCAATAGCACGGGAGGGTGACCTCTGGCCTCCATGCATGTGCCCCCACACGTCCACGCACACATATGCACATGCACATCTCACAAGTGTGCACCACGTACAACATGCATGCACACACAGACATATACTGCATACATATACAGTACACACACTACATATGCATACCACACATGTACCACACACATACCATTCCCCTACGTGTACCATGTACACACATACCACACACACACACCACACACACACTATATGACACATACACGCACCACACACACTTAACACACAGACACACACCAATGACATATGCACACACCACACATGTAAAACACAGACACACACCATATGACACATATACCATGTACACACATAACACATAGACACACATAACACACATACACACTCCATGCACACACATAACACACAGACACACACTATACCACACATACACACTCCACATATGCAGACATGAGTAATTTGCAGAAGGGAAGGCAAATAATTCCAGAAGTTAGCATTGAGACTTATTTCAATGTCTGTTTCAAATCTATTTCAAGGGAAAATTTAGGTTTATTGTCAAAGGTTTAAATTTATCATGTGCTGCAGGTACTTGGGCTGCCTGCCCCTTCCCTCCCAACTCCCCTTCCTCCACCCCCATCCTTCCCAGTGCCCACCCACCCAGCTTCCCAGTAACAGTGCCTGCCTATGTTGGCTGAGAATCTTCCTGGCCTCTGGAATCTTCTTTTCCAGTCCAGGCAAAGCGAGGCAGACGTGATGGGGAATTAACACCCTACAAGCCACCTTTAATTGATCCTGACGGTGGGAATGGCTTCGTTAGCCTGATGTGGCCCCTGGCTTCCAGCAGATGGTCTGAACTCTGCTCTGGCTTCGGTGCCCGCGGCGGTGACGCGCTTCCTGGCGCATCCTTGCGTCCGTGGACAAGGCCACCGACGAGAACGTTAGGTCAAGTTCATAGCGAAAGTCGGTGAGTTCACTGTTAATAATAGAGACAACAGGCAGCGCACGCTTCAGGGCCAAGGGACTCGGGGGACTCTGGCGCAGGAAAGGACAGAAGACACCTAGGTCGTGGCTGTAAGCTCGAGAGGGACCGTGGCTCTCTCTCTCTCCCTCCCTCTTCCCCCACACACATGTAATGCACACACACAGATGCACACACGTGCACGTGCACATATGTGGCTTTTGTCACATACATGGTCATGCGTGTGCACACACACAGTTTCACGTGCATCTGTGTGCATGCATGTAGAGGTATCCGACATCTTCCTTCCTTGCTCTCCATCCTATCCTCACATTGCCGGGAGCCCACCCATCTAGCTAGACTGGCTGGCTGAAGCCCCCGGGATCTTCATCTCCCCCACCCAACGCTGGGATCCTGGGTGCCCACCCCTGCTCTGGAATCTTCCTACAGGCTGTAGGGAATCAAACTCAGGTCTCCACGCCGCACACACTTCACTGACTGCCCGGTCCCAGAACAATTCTGTGGCTTCCAAAGCCACGAAGTTTAAAGGACGCCATTTGCAAGAAGACCTAAAGAAAAGAAAAGCAACTTCTAAAAATTCAGCACCAAATTCATGAGGCCGTGTGTTTGTGTGTGTGTGTGTGTGTGTGTGTGTGTGTGTGTGTGTGTGTGTATGTGTGTGTGTGTGTGTGTGTGTGTGTGCATAAGAGTGAACTTGAGTGTGCATGCCTGTGGAGGCCTCAGCGTGACATCTGGAATCATCCCGCTTTGCTCCACCTCCTTATCACGTTGTTTTGGTATTTCCCAGGTTCCACTTTCCAGGGCCAGAATTCCAGGCCACCGCCACATCCACTGGCATTTTTATGTGGATCTGGAGATCTGAACTCCGGTCCTTATGCAAAGGATTTAACCTCTGAACCATCTCCCCAGCTCCATTACTTAACTTTTCTTACCGTTCTCTACATAAAGCAAACATTTATTTTCTAACCGTGGGCAGGTTCTAGAACGAATGGAAGAAGTCATACAAGAAGCCTCGGCTGCTGAGAGCCTGCTGTGATGTTATTGCTGCAACATGTCAAATCGCAAACATTCCGAAGGCAGCGCGCATCTCTCCCTAAAGTGGGGGTGAGCAGAAGGAGAGTGGGCTGCGCAGGAGCCGCGCTCAGCTCTCAGAAAATATCTCTGAAGATGCGACAGCTCCGCCCCAACAGGAAACAGGAGGGGGCTTCCCGTGCCCACCAACACACAGCCGGCTCTCACCGCAGTACTGGGACAAGCTTCGAGAGGCAGCGATGTTTTCAGAGAGGGAGGGAGAGGGGGGGAGAGAGAAAAAGAGAAAGACACACACAGAGACAGAGACAGAGAGACAGAGAGAGAAAGACAGACACGGAGAGAGAAACAAAGAGAAAGAGAGACAGAGAAAGACAAGGAGAGATAGAGAGAGACAGAGACAGAGGTAGAGACACACAAAAAGAGACAGAGAGAGGCAGAGACAGAGATAGAGACACACAAAAAGAGACAGAGAGAGGCAGAGAAAGGGGAGAGGAAAAGAGAGGTAGAGAGACAGAGAGAAACAGAGAGAGGGAATGAGATCGAGAGAGGTAGAGAGAAAGATGGAGAGAGACAGAGATGGACATCATAGAGACAAAGAGATAGAGAGATGGGAGGGGGAGAGAGACAGAAACACGCACGCCCTGGTGCTCAGCTAGAGGTCGGAGTCGGTTCCGTCCTTCCACCACGTGGACTTCCAGAGATCTGACTCGAGTAACCCGGCTCGAGAGCCAACACCCAAGAGCCATCTCATTAGTTCTGCTTTCTTCTTCTTCTTCTTCTTTTTTTTTTTTGTTTTTTATCTGAAAAACCAATCTAGACTTTTATTCTCTCAGCACCTGCAGCCGAGGACAGAAGGCACAGCGTTTGCTCTGGGTTTAAATTTTTTTTTTTATTATTATTATTTATTCAACTGTGCGCATGTGCGTGTGTATGTGCCCACGCGTGTGTGTGTGCCCGTGTATGTGTAGAACCACGGACGAATTCGTGAACCCACGGACGCCTCCACCTCCTTCTGCCCCGGGATTCACAGGCTCCGCCCTACCAGGACCGAAACGCAGGCCGCCCCCGCTTCTGCCTGGCGTCTATACGTGGGATCTGGGATCCGAACTCAGGACCTTCCGCCTGCAAGGCGGAGGCTTAACCCCTGAGCCACCTCTCCAGCCCCTGCTCTGGGTTTAATGTTTGGGTTTTCGTCAGTTTTGCTTTTAAAATTTTTTTTTTTTACAAATACAACGTGAAACACTACTCCAAAGAAATCTAACAGTTCAAAAAAAAAAAAAATCATCAGTCGCGTCTAGACATGGAGAGCTATGTCCTGTTCTTATGTTCGAGGGCGGGTTCCCCATTTGCCAGGCTGATCTCAAACTTCTTACGTAGCCCAGGATGACCTTCAAACTTATCATCTTCATGCTTCTGCCCCTCCTGCTGGAAGTGGAGCATGTGCCACCACGCCTGGCACCTGTGCTGAGCTTTGACCTGACTGTTGGGGGCTCCAGGGTTAGCTCACTGGACAACTAGGTTTCTTGTCACCATGACTACTATGGACGGAACCACTTCAGTGAAGACGGACAGCTTGGCTCACCGTTTCAAAGGGTCCATCCCTGTCTGGCTCATGCTACTGACTCTGGGCTCTAGTGAGACAGGGGACCCTGTGCGGAGGGGTGGGCAGGCACCTCCTGGCAAGGGTTGGAGCAAGATACGCCCCAGGAGATCACACCCCTCAACGACTTCCCTCCCCCAGCTGTGTCCCACCTCCTGAAATTTCCAAGGACCAACCCTTCCGTATACATAAACTGTGATGCAAGCTGACCTGGAAGAGGACGGTCTTGGAGAGGGGTGTGTATATATGTGTGTGTGTGTGTGTGTGTGTGTGTGTGTGTGTGCATGTGTACAGGAGGACACATGAGTGTGTGTGCCTGTGGAGGTCCAAGAGTGACTTCAGGAATCATCCTGGATTGTTCTCCCTCCTTACTGTTCTGCTCTGGGGTTTCCCAGGCTCTGCCTTCCAGAGCCGGAAGTGCCACCATTTCCACCTGACACTTTTAGACAAGACCTGGGGATCCATCAGGTCCCTTCACTTACGAGGCAAAGGCTTTAGTCCTGATCCATCTCCCCAGAGCCCAGAGGGGCTGGGGACAGGGGAACTCTTAGTACGGCTGGTGCAGGATGCAAATACAACCAAAAGAGAAGACCCCCCCCAAAAAAAGGTGAAGTGAGAAGGGTCCCCGTCCCCTCGCTCTCCCGAGATCAGCCTCAGAGCTTGTGCCTCGCACCTCACAAAATGACCTCTGTATGGTTTCCCGTCAGGAGCGCCCCCCCCCTTTCACTGGGGCTTCTGGGCACTGACTGCCTGGTTGGCAATGTAAGACACACAAAGGTCCTGAGGTCGACGGCACAGGGTCTGGAAATGTCTGTGTCACGGCTGCCATAGAGCCCCACGCCTGCTGCTGCTGCTGCCATCCCCCCCCCCCCGCTGCTGTGTATAAGGGGACTGAGCTTGCCGGTCTCTCCTACCAGCTGCGAGCACAGACCCCAGGCCGCAGGATCTGGGGCAAGGGGTGTTGGCAAGGACTGCTGTCCAAGATTCCTGGGAGGCTTAGCACTCGGGAGAGGATCTGGTTATAATCTCATTGTGCCCGAGGCATCCACAAAGCCACTCAGTGGGAACAATTTTAAAGGGGCAACCTCAGTGTGCCCACCAAGCTGTTTGTCCAGGGATCCACGGAGCAGCAACACGTGACACGAGCAGACATCTTGGCCCAACAGAACCACCTTGATTCTGATTCCTACTCTCTCTCTCGTGCTGGTTCTCAGAAAATTACGTTTCTGTAATAAAGGATTCAAGTGAACGTAATCTTATTATAAAATGCAGGGTCTACGTTCAGAGACGATTATTCTGGTTCCGCACACTAATCTAAACATCAAATTATATTGATTATCTGCTTTTCCAACTGAAGCCTGTCTCTATCCACCCATAGCTAGGACCCAAAGCACCTGACCCATGCCAGAGATCCCCCACTGTGGGTAGCCCACCCGCCTGGTGCTCCCACCAGTGTATTTGAAGAGGGTCTTCGTGCATGACTTTCTTTTTGCTGTTGCTCTAAAACTTCATGCAATCGTTACCCCATGTTGGGCCTCAGATTTCAGGGCAACATGAATCCGTGCACTTGGGTCACAGGTAGACACATTGGGCTCTGGAATAAGCTAGCTCTATCCTCTTTAAGGTGAAAGAGTTGTGTTTTGTGTTAATGGTAAAAGCGGAAGCTTCCAGAGCCTTAGCGCAGTGCAGAAGAACCAACCAGTGTTCTGTCCTGCCCAGCATGTAGGTAGCTCATTAAATGCCCAAGGAGGAAGGATGCTTCGTGGAATTCTGCTTGTGACACTTCTTGTGAAAGGCGGCCATCCACGTGCTGACACCAGGCGAGACCACGCTAGGCATCTTCTCTTTACCCCGGGGTGAGCATCTCCAGGTGTCTGGTCTGTTGTCTCTCGGGGCGTGGGGCGCACATGTGACTGTGGACGGGCTTTCTCAGTGGCAGGGCGACCCATGGGCATCGGCGTGTCTGTGGGCACCAGAGTGACCCGTGGGCATGGGCAGGCGCTCCGCTGGTCTGTGACTGGGTTTCTTGGGGTCAGCGTCTGTCCTCTCCCCTTCCGTGGCCCCTCTCGTCTCTCCCAAGAGTGTCTGTGTGGAGGACCGGCCACGAGGGCAGAGCAACCCGACAGAGAGAAAACATGGCCGCCAGTAGATGAGTCGGACCTGAACGCTTCCCAAAGGCCCAGAACTGCAGTGCCTGGCAGACACCCGCAGTGGGCAGACACCAGTTCTCCGCGGCTTGGAGTCCTTCCCCCCCCCTCGAGTTGTCACCTCCAGAGGCTCAGGGTGGGGTTCTGAAGTTGTTTTTGTCTGATTGAGACAAAGGCCCAACCTGGGGCTCAGGTTGGTCGTGAACTCACAATCAATCCGCCCACATGCTGGGATTGTAGACGTGCGACATCACACCCACGACCTATCATGTGCTTTGCTACAGATGAATGAAATATTCTCAATTTCAAGGATGAATTTTTAATTTATTTATTTTCTGTGTGTAGGTGCAGAGGTGTGTATGTGCGTGTGCGTGTGTGTGTGTGTGTGTGTGTGTGTGTGTGTGTGTATCAGAGGGCACTGGGTGTGCCTGAGGAGGCCCAAGGGTGACTTCAGGAATCATCCTGGATTGCTCTTCTTCCTTCTTGCTTTGCTCTGGGGTTTCCCAGGCTCTGCCTTCCAGGGCCGGAAGTGCAGGCTGCTGCCATTTCCACCTGGCATTTTTACGTGGTATCTGGGATCCAAACTCAGATCCTTTTACAGAGTCTTAACCCCTGAGTCATCTCTCCAGCCCAAGGATAAATTTATAGAATTAAGATATGGTATGTAATTTTATACATAAGTTATAAGAAGAAATAAAACAGTTTTAAAGCTGTGTGGTACACTCACGTTTATAAGCCCCCTGACATACAACACACACACAACACACACATACACACACACATAACATTTTTTTAAACCTGTATAGTAATGAGAACCTGAAAATTACCCAAATGCCCTTCAATTATTGAATGGATAAGTTATGGTATATCCATTGCTATACAGCAATGGAAAATTATTGCTTTACAACTGTAGACAAAAATATGAATGAGGGGCTGGAGAGGTGGCTCAGGGGTTAAGCTTCCGCCTTGCAGGCGGAAGGTCCCGAGGTCGGATCCCAGATCCCACGTATAGACGCCAGGCGGAAGCGGGGGCGGCCTGCGCTTCTGGTCCTGGTAGGGCGGAGCCTGTGAATCCCTGGGCAGAAGGAGGTGGAGGCATCCATGGTGGTTCCCGAATTCGTCCGTGGTTCTACACACACATACACACACACACACACACACACAGACGCGCGCACATACACACACATATGCACACAGTTGAATAAATAATAATAATAATAAAAAAAGAGAAAAATATGAATGAATCTCATGAATGAACGATTAGAAGAATGAAGTTACTTACAAAGGTGTAGTAAATGACCTTATTTATGTAAAACAAATAAGCAGACTAAATTAATCTGTGCTATTAGAAGTAGTGATAGTACCTTGCAGTGTAGACGATATTGGGAGTTCTATTTTTTTTAAATAGCAGCCCAGAGACAATTTTATTTTATTTTTTATTTCTTATTCTTTGATTCTTTTCTACTTAAATCCCACCCCCCTCCTGTCCCACTTCACACTCTCTCCCTTCCAGCCCGGCTCCTCCCGCGTTCACGTCCGTGTGCGCGTGGCCCGCTGGGTCTCATCTGGGTGTCTGCACGGGCACGTGCTGAGCACTCGCTGGGCGTGGATGACTCGTCAGCGGGTCCCACCGTGGAGTTAGAGAAGCCCCCCTTCTGCTGCTGGCCTCGGCCTTCAGTTGGGGAGAGAGACCCGTCTTTGTTGACGAGGTAGTGTGTTGCTCGGGTGGCTGCGCAGCGCGTGGACGCCCTCGAGTACCCCACAACGCACAGGAAGCCCACCTGAGCAAAGGGCTCCCCATAACGCAGCGGTCGAGAAGCCCGAAGCCCCGCCCTGCAGGAAGCGCTACAGGCGGGCGTGCAGGGGGGTCGGGGGGGGGGTGGGGGGCTGCGGGGGGTGCGGCTGGGGCTGCTGACCGGCTGCTCTAACCTGCAGGCTCACGGCTTTGCGAGCTTGCTCCATCAGCGTGTGAGTGCTCGCTAATCACAGTGCAGGTTACGTGGTCGCTTGTTCGGACACATGGAGCCCAGGCTGGCCTGCGATCCCAAGGAGCCAAGGGTGGCCCCGAGCTCCCTGTCCTCCCGCCTCTTCCTCTAAGTGCTGGGCTCGCGGGGTGCGCCAGGCTCGCTGACAGAAAGTTTTCTCTTCTCTTTTTATTGTCCTCAATTTTTATGTTATTCTTCAGTGTTTCACGCATGAATATAATACACGTGTGACCTTGTGAAATTTTCTAATATTAAAAGCTATGTACGCTCCTAAGCCCCTTTATTTAATAAAATATTTCCTTTAAGTGAATAAAAGTAATATTGGATAGTGGTCAGCTTATAATGCCAGAGTATAGGAGATTTGTGGAAAATAGATTTAAAAGAGTGGGGTGCTGGGCTGGAGAGGTGGCTCAGGGGTTAAGCCTCTGCCTTGCAGGCAGAAGGTCCTGAGTTCGGTTCCCAGATCCCACGTATAGACGCCAGGCAGAAGCGGAGGCGGCCTGCGTTTCTGGTCCTGGTAGGGCGGAGCCTGTGAATCCCGGGGCAGAAGGAGGTGGAGGCGTCCATGGTGGTTCCCGATTCATCCGTGGTTCTACACACACACACATACACACAGGCGCGCGCACACACATACACACACAAGCACATTGAATAAATAATAATAATAAAATTTAAAAAAAGAGTGGGGTGCTGTATATGTTTAATGAGAAAATGTTATACAAATAGTTTTATGCATCAGATCTTTTCTAAACACCAAGTTTTGGGATATATAGTGATAATTAAGCATTTTAAAATAGCAACCATGCTTCTAAGGAAGTATCATAAACTATAAGATGCATGCATTGGCTTTGTGTACCAGACAGTCCCTTGTTGATATGTAGATTGGAATCTGGTCGCGTCCCCCAAATCAAAATCAGTTACATCAGCATCAGCAGAAACCAGAGAAACCAGAGAAAAGAGAAGCCGGAGCTGATTTGCAAAGAGCCTCGCCCCGCGCTGGCTCCGCCTCGCCCCGCGCTGGCTCCGCCTCGCCCCGCGCTGGCTCCGCCTCGCCCCGCGCTGGCTCCGCCTCGCCCCGCGCTGGCTCCGCCTCGCCCCGCGCTGGCTCCTCGCATCTGCTCTACCCGGAGGTCCTTGGGGCCAAGGGTCTTGTGAGCTTTCCCAGCAGGACCCCCTTGCCAGTCTTTAAGCAGACAAGCGTCACGACGTCCGTCGAATCCTGTCTCACGCTGTGTTGCTGCACGCATGATGAACATACACTGTCGCAGGGCATGCATACACTTTGTCTTTCTCAGTTCCCAGAAGGAGGGCCATCTCGGGTGGCAGGGCACAGGGTCAAAAGTCTTTTACAGCAACCCAGAGATGAGGGGTCAGGACAGGAGGGCTGCGCCTTCGCTGCGCAGGAAGACCATGAATAATGGGGTCAGAGAAGTGCACCGGTCACTTACGAAGGTGGCCGCCAACCCCCCCCCCTTAAGCAGAGCTCTGCAGTGGTTCGTAGTTTCTGCCACAGTGGAGTGGACACTTTCATCCGGTCACAGTGTGCAACGTGCGCATCCCACGGGCTCATGTGCCTGGATCTTTAGCTGTTGGGGGAGGTGACGGCAGTCCCAGGGGTGGCCTCGAGTTTGTTAGCCCCGCCCTGCCTGTGCGGACGGTCTGTTCCAGTTTTGCTCGCTCAGCCTCCATGATGGGCTGACTTGGGCAGCCTCCAGCTTCCGCCGCCGGCCACGCCTTTGCCACCAGAACGGACGGTCTCTTCCCTCTGGAACCATAAGCTGAATACATCTCTCGTTCTCCACTTAAGTGTTTTAAGCCTGAGTGGGGTCTCGTGCAACAGACGAGAGTGGCCGGTGCACATCTGGATTGGTCTCATAACTTGTTCTGACCAAGAGATTTGGGAGAAGCTGAGATGTGGGGCTCTTCTGAGCCCGGGCATGGGGCCTTGCGTGCCTCCGTCATCTTGGGAAGTCAAGTTGTTCCCCCATTTTCATGCCCTGCCAGCACCGCATGCCTGCTGGAGAAGCAGGGACCCAAGGGAATAAAGACCCCTCCCCCCAGGTGCCTCCCAGGCCAGCCCTGTGAGAAGGGGCTGCCTACAGACCAGTGAGCTGAGCCCATGGGTGGGCTGCACCAGCTCGTCTCTTCTGGAAGAGAAGGCCGTGCTGGCCCACCTCAACCCTGGCATGTCAGCGCCACACGGTGTGCGAACACCCCTGCCTTTCTGGAGATAAAGGGGCACGTAGCCCAAACGTAAGAAAGAGGTCTTGTTAGTGCTCCAGGATTAAATGCAGAGAACAGACAGATATGGAGCAAGAATGCTAATTGCTTTGGCTCTTTCCTCCCCTCCCCTCCCCTCCCCTCCCCCCCCCCTCCCCTCCCTCCCCTCCCTCCTCCCCTCCCCTCCCTCCCTCCCTCCCCTTCTCCTTTACTTCCTCCCTCCCTTCCTGTTTCCCTTCCCTTTTACTTCCTTTCTTTTTCTTCCTCCTCCCTCCCTCCCTTCTTCCTCCTCTCCCCTCTTCTCTCTCCCTCCCTCTCTCTCTCTCTCTCCTCTCTTCTCTCTCTCTCCTCTCCCTCTCTCCTCTCTCTCTCTCCCTCCTCATTCCCAGTCTTCGATTTTCTCTAGCTCACAAACAGGCTTGTCTTGAATTCTCCTACTCTGCAAACGGACACAACTTGCCCTGGGGGTGCAACTGGGTGAGCTCACTGCCCCACACGCAGAGGACCCTGGCTTCAATTCCCAGCACCCTCCAAAACAAGCCAAGCTGGGAACATGACGTTTGACTCAATCCAGCTACAGAGAAGCACTGCTGAGTCATCCGTTGACAGATGAAGATCAAACATCGGGCTTTTAAATTCATATTTGACAGAGCGAGTCCAGGAGCAACAGACAGGAATCAAGAAAGGCGGCGTAATAGATGCAGGGGCAGGAGCAACCAGCTGCTAAATGCTGTTTCTAAGGAGCGTGGACAGGCACAGGAAAGCACGCATGTTATTTTTGTTTGCAAATGCAAAATCATCACTTTATAAAATATTGTCATCAGAGTCTCCAAAGACAAATGGCTTTGATTACATTTGTGTGTGTGCATGCAGTTGTGCGTGCATGTATGCACATGTGTGTACACAGAGTTGTGTGTTCGTATGTGTATGCAATTGTGTGTACATGCATGCTTGCATGCAATTGTGTGTGCATGTGTGTTTGCATGCCTTCAAGGTCTAAGACCACGTGGAGGAATTGGGTGGAGGGATCAGACTTGTCGCACAGCAAATGGAAGACGGGAGCAACTCCTGCCTCGGGGAGGGTAAATCTGAGTTAGAAGGAGAGGGATCAGGAGGGCTCGCAGCCAAAGGGGTGATTGTGGTTTTGTGTCTGAGACCCTAACCCAATGCTTGACTGCTTCTGAATGCAGACCCAATGACAGGCACCCCAGAGGGAGAGAGACAGAGAGTGAAAGAATCAGGAGGCAGAGGAGACAGTTGAGGGGAGAGGACAGAGAGAGAGAGGGGAGAGAAGAGACAGAAAGGAGAAGGAGAGAGAGGAAAAGGGAGAAAGAGATGGAGAGAGGGAGAGACACAGAGAGACAGGGAGACAGACAGAGAGACAGGGGAAGAGAGAGAGACGGAGAGAGAGACATTCAGAGAGACAGGGAGACAGAGAGACAGAGAGACAGGGAGACGGACACGGGAGACAAGGACACAGGAGACAGGAGACAGAGAGACAGGGAGACAAGGAGACAGGGAGACAGAGAGACAGATACAGGGAGAAGAGAGAGAGACAGAGAGACAGGAAGAGAGAGCAAAGAGACCAGGAGAGAGAGAGAGAGAGATAGGGAGACAGAGACAGAGAGACAGAGAGGCATAGAGACGGGAGAGAGACAGAGAGCAGAGAGACAGGGAGACGGGAGACAGAGAGACAGGGAGAGAGAAACAGAGAGACAGGGAGGGGGAGACTGGGAGACAGAGAGACAGGGAGAGAGAGAGACAGGGAAACAGGGAGAGAGACAGGAAGAGAGAGACAGGGAGACAGGGAGACTGGGAGACGAGAGACAGGGAGAGAGAAACAGAGAGACAGGAGAGACAGGGAGACAGGGAGAGAGACAGGAAGAGAGGACAGGAGACAGGAGACTGGGAGACAGAGAGACGGGAGAGAGAAACAGAGAGACAGGGAGAGAGACAGAGATTCTGCAGGTCCAGCCTCGGGTGGGGTCCCTGTTCTGTCATTGGATCACTTTCCTTGTCACCCATGTTAAGTTAGACTGTTCTTCACTCCTGAGAAGTGAGTGAGATGGGGTCCAGTAGGTGCCAGTGTGGGGGGGTCAGAGGCATGGGGGAGGCTGGGAGTAGGCTTAGGAGAAGTTGGGCTTCCCATGGGCCAGTTTGGGGTTCAGATCTTTCTTTCCATGGTTGGCTTTGTCTGAAACAGGAAGGCCCAATAGCAAGGAAGCAAGCAGTCTGGAAGGTTCTGATTTCGAGATTGTTCTAGAAAGTTTCTCTTCTGGTGGCCTGACCACCATCCACTCGCAAACTCAGTCTCAGGGGCTCCAGCCCTCTGACCCTGGGCCTTTGGTGGTCACTCCAGCGACGTGTGTGAACCTCCCCTGTGTCCCTGAATTCTCTGGAGACGAGTAAGGACTCAGTCCTGGATTCTGGAAGAACCCACAATACCTTCTTGTCTTCTTTCCATATATTTTTTGTGCCTGTGTGCGTGCATGTGTGTACGTGTGCATACGTGTACACATGTGTGCGTATGCACATGCATGTGTACCAGAGGACATGAGTGCGTGCATGTGTGTGTGTGTGTGTGTGCGTGCACGTGTTCTGCATGTGTACACCAGAGGAGTGTGTGTGTGTGTGTGTGTGTGTGTGTGTGTGTGCCTGGAGGCTCAAGGGTGGCATCTGGAATCATCCTGGATTGCTCTAATCTCCTTATGACTTTGCTCTGGGTTTTCCGACTCTGCCTTCCAGGGCCGGAAGCACAGTCACTCATGCCCACCCAGCATTTTTATGTCATCTGGGATATGTACTCAGGTCCTATTGCTTATGAGGCAAAGACTTTAACTCCTGATCCATCTCTTCAGCCCTTTCCAGATTATTCTTGGAGAGAGAGAGAGTGCAGCAGGAGGCAACGGCCCCTCCTTGCATCGTCCCCTCTCCTCCCCTGCATTACCCCTGCATTTTGTTTATTTCCTTGTTGGTTTCTTGGAGCTCCGATAATTCATTTCCAGGTGGTCATGGTAAAGGCTTAAGAAAGGCCGGCAGTGAGCAGAGAGCAGCTCACACGCATGCTGTCCTTGTCCAAACAGCTTTAAAACACATGAAATTAGATTTCCAGCTCATTAGATTTAAAAGCAAACGGCCATGTGACTACTTAGCATGCAGGAGTCCATGAGTCGCAAATGTTGTCGGATAGACATCTCCTGTCATTTCTCACTTGTCCAACAAATATTTGCTGGGTACTTCCAGTTTGCGAAGATACTGTCTTGAGTTCTTGGAGGTATCAAAAGACAATGCAAAGACCCTCTTCCGGCTTAAGTTCTGGCCTGATCTGTGGTAGTGCACACCGATAATCCCAGTCTTGGACTGGGGTTCAAAGCCAGCTCAGCGACAGGAGGCTCTGTCTCAAAAAAACAAGCCGCCATAGCACATCAGAGGGAGAGAGTCTGTGTGGCACAGGGTGAGGTCAGCAGTGGAGCGGCAGGAGGAGGGCGGGGACATCTGACTCCCCTTCTTTAGGACACAGAAGATTGTCAGAGGAAGATCATGACTGTGGAATCATCCTGAAGGCTTTGAGGATAGTTAGAAAAGAGATATGTGTTCTCTCTCTCTCTCTCTCTCTCTCTCTCTCTCTCTCTCTCTCTCTCTCTCTCTCTCCTGTCCCTGGCTGCATTGCGGCATCCTGTTAATCCAACTGAGCACGGCCGCGAGCTGACTCAGCCGCCTTAGATTTTAGCTGGTCGAGGATTCAGGGAACCGTAATAGGATTTGCTTACAGTGGTTATGAACCAAGTCTGGGATTTTTGGGAGCGTCCCATTTACAGTAAGAAGAATCATTAGCGCTGAGCTAATCATCTGTGCCGTGTGGGACTCTCCCCCCCCAATCATCCTTCGAGTCTCCTGCAGCAACAGGATCCAGCGTGGACACCCGGCTCTGTGAATGGCAGGTTCTCTGGCTGCTCCGCATGACATTCCAAGATGGAATCAATGTTGCTAAAGAAAGCAGCAGCGCTTTTAAAAAGCCATTATTAGCAGGAAACAAATAGCTGTATAATGAAATAGTCAATGCTCCAAAAAAGCACTTTCTATAGAAGCGGCTTTTTTCCTTAATATTTCTATTTAGTCTGATATGCTTGACCCAAGATATGCATGTCGTTATGGTTGGTGGGTGCTTGATTTGTTTTGAGACAGTCTCACGTAGCCCAGACTGGCCTTGAACCCCAACGGCTCTGCTTCCCAAGGATGGAATCAGAGCCGTGTGTCAGCGTGTCCACCTACCTCTTTTAACAAGTCACCAGTGAAGAACCGAAAATCGAGATTTTGAAGCGTAGTGTCGTGGGGTCTGTGTCTGTCAGCTTCTGTGGCCATGACGAAGACCCATCAGAAACAACGTACAAGGAAGAAAGGTTGTCTGGTTCCATTGCCGTCGGCGGCGGAGGGGAGCAGCCAGGGAGCCCCTCTGCGTCGGCAGGGACACAGAGATATTGCTGTCTGTAGGCAGCGAGGGAGGCGACAGCGTCCTGCTGATGTTAACCAGGACGTTGCTGCAGTGGCTCTGCACGTCGCAGATACTTTCACACAGCTTATGAGAACAAGGGGCTTTCGCTCTTGTTTATGATCCTGGTTACGACTCACAGTCTAGCCTGATGGGAGAGTCCACCACCAACGAGGAGCCGAGGGAACCGGATACACCACATCCACAGGAAATGCCGAGAGAAGGGCAAACCTCGCTTACCAGAACACAAGTCTGCTAAAGTGTACTGAAGAATGTGAAACTACGTACCCAGCTCCCCCCTTTATCCACCTGCCCAGGGGTGATCCCACCGTCCGTGGGCTGCTCTCCTGCAGGCCTACTCAGGGCTTGTCTTCACTATTGATTCCTCATAGGTGTGCCCAGAGCTCAGCCTGCATCGTCAGGTTAACACATATCTCACTAGCACAAAGGTGAAGTTACTATGAATAAGGAATTTAATTAAATATTTTTAAATTTTTAAACATTTGTTTCTTGGGTGTGCATATGTGTCTCTGTGTGTTCACGAGGGCAGTGAGTGTGCTTCTGAGGCCCAAGAGTGATTTCAGGTGTCATCCTGGACCGCTCTACCTTCTCTTGGCATTGCTCTGGAGTTTCCCAGGCTCCACGGGCCAGGGCTGGAAGTGCAAGCCAACACCATTTGTGCCTGACATTTTTTTTTTTTAACACGGGACCTGGGATTCGAACTCAGGTTCTACTGCTTGCAAGGCAGAGTCTTAACAGCTGAGCCATCTCTCCGGCTCTGAATGAATTATTTTAAAGGTAGGATGCACATAGATGGGCTTTGGAGATGTGAGGGACATTGGAAGGAATCGCAGAGAAGGTAACATGTAACTACAGACATTAGACTCCCACTAATATGTATACTCAATAACATTTCATCATGGTCTGTTCAATTCTAGAACATTCATGTATCACCTTAGTTACAGAGTAATTAAAAATATGATCCCGATGCCTTCTGTATGCTTCTGTCTCCAGCTTTTTTTCTATGGACGATAAAATCATAAACGGAGAAAAGCAGCCATATTCCAAGGACACGTCCCAGAATCTCAGACCCATCGATGCCCAGCAGCCTGTGGAATGATGAACTCACCAGCGTGTTAGTTCCTTACGGATGCAGAGCCCCATGATCTAGTCTCCCCTGAACACCTCTGCGTTATGGTCCACACTTCCAACACACTGGTTTTGGGGAGCGGCTTATCCAAACTGATGCGCAGTCTCCTCCTACCTCGGCCTGTGCGTTTCCACTTGCTGCCTCCAGGTGGCGCTGTTGTCAGGCGGCGCCCTCGTGGTCGGCAGTCAATTTCTCTTGCTAGCTGGGTTAGTCCTTGATAGTGCAGACCATGAAGACCACAGTACAGAACTGTTTGTTCACGCTGCGGTGCTGGATCACTGATTCTGAGAGGCTGGGCGCTGGAGGCTTCCACCCACCTTCACAGTTCTGAGCCACCTCCATTCCAGTGGCAAGCAGGCAGGTCCTTGAGCTGAGCGGATTCACAAGTCCAGTGACTCCATAACAGCACCTTGGCTTCAGTGGTTGTCTTGCCCCTCGACAGCCAGATTGAACATTGTGGCTCACATGAATGTGCATAACCATACGCACCTACAAGTACACAGATGGCACTCAGATAGCCATATATATCTACATAGCCATGGTTTCTATAGATACACAGATGACTTATAGATAACAATATAGATCTACATAACCATGTATATCTACAGGCACTCAGATGACTTATAGATAGCCATATATATCTACATAGCCATAGTATGTATAGATACACAAATGACATAGATAACAATATATATCTACATAACTCTATATATATCTACAGGCACACAGGTGACTTATAGATAATATATATCTACATAACCATATGTATCTACATGCACACAGATAACTTATAGATAGCCATATATAGCTACATAGTCATATGTATCTGTAGATGCCATATAGACAATCATATGTATCTATACATACATAGATGACTTATAGATAACCATATATCTACATAACCATCTATATCTACAAGCACACAGATGCCTTATAGATAATATATATCTACATAACCATATGTATCTACATGCACACAGATAACTTATAGATAGCCATATATATTATTGCAGTTCACCTGCATGGTTGCTGATAAATGACCATCAAATGGCTTAAGGGACAAGGGGTTATGTTCTCTTACGATTACTGATTACATCTCAGTCCAGCTTGAATTGGAAGAGCTCACGGCCAACACAGGGCCGAGGAACTGGCCACCTCACCACAAGACAGCCGAGAGCGGGACATCGCTTACTTGCCAGACCAGCATCTCGGCCAAGTACACAAAGGATGCGCAATTTCCTCAATCAGTTTTGGTAATTTGCATGCCAGGCCTATTCCAACCCACAATGGGACTGGACAACACCCCTCCCCCATCAACTAGACAGACAATCCTTTCAGGTTTGCTCTGGTTAACTCAAACCATTAATTCTCTACAAATGTGCCCAGAGCTGCAACACCACCCACCACTGCCAGTTGACAATCTCGCTCAA